>WAAF01016389.1:0-15456 GCA_013400475.1 Tricholaema leucomelas
CACCGCGGGACCCCAACAAGAACCCATCGCTGCTCGCGGTTCCCCGCTGCCTTCCGCAGGCACCGGCTCTGCTGCCGTCTCGGCCCGGCGCCGCGCCACCTCCCCCGCCGCTTCCAGCCGTGCTCTCCGCCGCACCGGGGCGGAGCCGCCGAGCCGTTCTGATGCCTTTTCCGAGCCTGCAGCGACACCGAGTGCTGCTCCGCCGCTTCGCACGCTGCTCGCCACACTGTCATTGGGCTCAGGCGGCTGACCTCCGCTTAACCATTTCCCTGCTCTTCCACCTACGCTTCATTTTTGTTTTTAAAACATTTCTTCTCTCTTTCTGTAGTTTTTAATCGTTTTCTTGCTCTTTTTTGATCTCCATAGATTTCTTTCCTCCTTCTTCCTCTTCCTCCCTCTTTTCACCGATTCTCCTGCCCTTCACTTTTAGCATCTTTTTCTTTTTTGAATTATTTTACGTGTTATCCTCGCTCTCTCGCTCTTTCCTTCCTCCACAGATTTCTTTCTTTCATTCTTCTTCGTTTATCTTTCTTTTCTTTCATCTCTCTCAGTTTCCTTTTTCTCATATTATTCCTTTCTCTTTCCTAATGTCTTCCTTTTTTGTCCATTTTATTATCCATGCAACTTCTTTCTGCTTCTCTTCCTTCTCTATTTTTGCCTTCCCTTTACTTTTCTTCTTTCCTCCGCTCGTTTTGCCCTTTTCGGTTTCCACTACTGTCTCTTTAGCTCCACACTCAGCAACCCAGTCCTCTCCTGAGTCACTCGAACACCGTCAAAGTCGCATCCATCCGCGCTAAATACAGGACCTTAGCGCCGAGCACAGGTCTCTAATCAGGACGGTATCTCTTAGGAACCAACAGCCTTCGACAGCGTCCTGTTAATGTCCTTAATGTCCTCTAACTTTTCTCCTTTCTCGCTTTCCTAATCTTCCTTGCTTTTTACCTCTGCAAGTTCCTCCTTGTCTTCTTCTCTTCCTTCTGCCATTCTCTGTCTCTCTATATCACTTTTTACACCCTATCCTTTCCTTCATTCTTTCTCTTTGCTTCAGTCTTCTCTTTCCTTCTTTCCCCACCCTTCCTCACCTTTCTGTCCTGACCATTCCTGTTCATACAAAGCCAGTTGAGCTCTTCTCTCTGACTTTTTCTCCTTACACATAGATTCTTTCCTTGTCTTCTCTCTTCTACTTTTCTTCTCTTGTCTTCCTTTTTCTCCTGCCTCCTTCTTGCCTTCCCTTCTCTTTCACTTTCATCCTGGTTGCTTCTGTTCACTTTTCCATTACCAAACTTTGAGATGTTTACACCACTTTGGCCATGAAGCATGAACGTGTGCTCGTCCTTCCACCTGATCATTCCAAACTTTCCCATTTTGTCCCAGTCTATGAATCTTCACCTCCTCTTCTGGAAGAACATCACACTCCTCACCACTGAAATGGACACAGCAAATAACAAAGCAAGGCAGAGGACACCTCTGCTACACCAGAACACAATCCACTGCCGTAAGAACCACAGATGTGTGTGCTTGGTTCTCTGATATTAAAAGGCTCTAAAGAATTTTCTCTGCATTGCTTGGGTTAAATCCATCACAAACCAGCAGAACAACCCTTCAGGAAGGCTGAGAAAACACAGCACATCCACACCTCCCAAGCATTCTTCATACACCTCCATTCTTCCAGCCTCACTTTTCCTTATGCATGCTGCAAGTCAAGCTCTTGCTTTCCCTTTCAGGCAGTAACACTCTGCCAGAACAACACAGCAAGAACCTCTGGACCCAGGGCATTTGTTACTTCAGAATAGAATGACCTCACATCACACAGCCACGTGTGGCACCATGGCATTTCTACTGAGAACATCCACTCCCAGGAAAATATTTTGGACCACATCCTTCATCCTGCTTGCTGACTGCTCACACTCTGCTCAGAGAGGCAGGAAAGGCACAGGAGCAGGCAGTGGTGCTTTGCTGCTCCAATCCTACAAGCACTTAAATCCAGGCAACACTGGGACAATGCAGCATGCAGACACCATTACTGAGCAGGAATAAAAGTACATTTGTCTCTCAGACACAGCTTCTATCAGTGACTTCCATCAGGTATCAGTGACTTACCTGCTGCATTGCTGGTGGCTTCTTCAGGAAAAAAATATTTTCAGAATATGAGAACTGATTTAAAGGGACATTTCCCCTAAATATAGACAGAGATTTTGGTGGAACACGACCAGGAGAAGCACATTGCATTCTGCAAAAGCCTTGGAAACATTAAACAGTGCTCATTGGTCACTTACACACTTTAATCATAAGGAAGTTAAGAGAGAGATCTGAAAGCAAAGAATGTTCTACCAATGTCAGCCTCTGCTCAGGACATTGGAAAATCCAGCCCCACACTGAACACAAATTGTTCCTATGTCTAAACAGGCAGGGGACAAAATTCTGCAATGCATTGCTAATGGGAAAGAAAATAACACAAAAGGACAGGACTTCTTGGTAAAGTGAGGGAAGGAAACCTAAGGATCCCCCTCTGCTCTGTTGCCATGCAAGCAAACAACAGGGCACAAGGATACGCAGAAATCCTGAAGGCCCTGAAAGGATCCCACTCAATTAGCACTGCACATGAAGCCTTTTCTTGGCACGTTCTACTGCAATCCTCCATCCCAAACAAAAGCAAAAGGCATCTCTGTTTGAGAGGACACAGACCAGGCTCCTCCCAGCACCTCCGTTTCCCACAGCCAAAGTTTTCCCCACTCAGAGTCTTAACTGCCATGAAGGATGCTCAGGCATGCTTCACCCACTCACAGGATTGCTGCCACACTACCCAGGATGGATCCAGCCCAGCAACATGTCCCACCACCAAACACCAACCTGAGGATGAGCCAGGCTTTCACATGTCCTCACTTCCCCTCACAAATGGCACAAAGAACAGAGAACTGCAAAGCCATCCAGTGCCTGCCAGACTGTTCTCAGCTGTCTGAACTTCACCCTGACTGCTCTGTAACTTTTCAGCAGTCTCAGATGGAAACAACAGAGCTTTAGAACTCAGAGATTCTGTGATCAGGGTGTGACAGCACTGGTCCCCAAGCATGTGGGTATCGTTCTTTGAGAGAACCACACCCAATACTGAAGCAGAAGTGCATTAATGATGCCAGCTGTGTGGAACAACTTGTACCAGGGAAAAGCACAGCTGGGTTGCTGTGCTGGGTTTGCATGCACATATCTGAATGAGTTAAGCGTAACAGGCTGAAGCACAACTCCGCCTCAAAACCATTCCCAAAACAGCACCGAAAATCATCACCAGACAACATTCAGCAGACTGCATCTCACCCCCTTTTACCTACACCTTGCCTAAGTCAGGCATACAGCAGCACAAGACACACCTCAAAAGACACTGTAAGCATTTCAAATACCACATATTACCTCAAGGTCTAGAGAAGGCCTCAGCTCCAGGCACCTTGGAGCCTGGGAAATGATACTGGGTAGGAACACTCCACACTGCTCCATCCTTTTCTCTAGGCATCACAGGCTCACAGGATGTTAGGGGTTGGAAGGGACCCAAGGAGATCATAGGGTCCAATCCCCCTGCCACAGCAGGACAATGCTATCTAATACAGATCACAGAGGAACACATCCAGACAGGCCCTGAAAGGCTCCAGAGAAGGAGACTCCGCAGCCTCTCTGGGGAGCCTGTTTCAGTGCTCTGTGACCCTTGCAGTAAAGAAGTTGCCCCTTGTGTCGAGGCAGAATCTCTTTTGCTGCAACTTACATCCATTGCTCCTTGTCCTATCATAGGGAGCAAAAGATAAGAACCTGTCCTCCATCTTCTGGCCAGACCTCAGATATTTATAAACATCCCCTCTAAGTCTTCTCTTTTCCAGACTCAGAAGTCCCAAGTCTCACAGCCTCTCCCCATCAGCCATGCCCTCCAGTCCCCTACTCATCCTCGTAGCCCTCTGCTGGACTCTCTCCAGCAGATCCCTGTCCCTCTGAAACTGGGGAGCCCAAAACTGAACACAGTACTCAAGATAGGGGTCTCACCAGGGCAGAGTAAGGAGGGAAGAGAACCTCCCTTGATCTGCTCCCTTGAGGCATCCTTCATTCTGCACAGCAAGACGTGTAGGCATGACATCAGCCCCCATGACACACACAGCAGGCTTCCCAGTTGTTTCCAGACCCCTCAGACAAATCTGTCTACTGTGCTAGCTCAGCCTTCACACCAGAAGGCAGCCAAGCTCCATCATTTCCAACGCACCATTGTTTGCAGACCCTTCCACCAGTGAGAGCACCATGACAAAACATACAGAGCATACCACATATTCTGGGTCTAGCAGACTACCTACTGCTTCTATAGGTGATGCTAGGGCAGCTCAAAACGGCAACAGCATCCAGTTCACGCTGTGAGAGAACAACCCAAATGCTGACAAGAACAGCACAGTTACAGATCCGACTGTGTAGTAGAACGCAGCTTTGGGGGTCTTTTCGCACATAGTTAATCATCAAACGAAGGTTTCTAAGTCCTTGGCATCTGTACAGCTGCTGAAACAAGCAGTGAAAAACCACCAAATTAAGCCAATGTACATCAGGTCACTTCTCTGGCCATGAGAACAAATCGGCAACAAGGGCGTGGTGGGGAGCAGGAAAGCACAAAGGAAAACTCCCAATTCTCACACCACTACGGCATTGTATAAATCTGCCTGAGCGTTTCATACAACTCACCACACCTCCCTGACGTTTCCACAAGAAATCAGATCCGCTATCAGCATGGTTAGCAGCCAGCAATGCTAACAGGGCATTTAAAAACACCTCGGGAACTCCCATCGCCACAGCCTGCGCTTCTTGCGCTTCTTCAGCACGCTCACGTCGAAATGATAGACGCAAGCAAGCAAGAGAATTTACTTCATTCTGCGGGAGAGAAATTCACACCCAACACGGAAAAACACAGCTGTGAGCAGTAAATCCTGAGGGGTGCCACAAAAGGTTAAATTCGAGTGAAACACGTCAGAGCAAGAGGTGCTGAACAAGGACTCACAGGCAGAAGCAAAGTCCGATCACCAACATTAAGCACCTGCCAAGTACCCACCACTCGCCAGCCCTGCAGGGTCAGCCAGGCTCACAGCAGCGCCTGCCCGGGGAGACCGAAGAAGGACGACAGCGGGGAAGGAGGAAAGGAAACTGTCCAGGAAAACTGTGTCCACTCTGCTTCATACTTTCATTTAGGTAAGCACCATTCCTGACTAGGAGATACGCAATACCAAGGCTTGCAGAACCTCTACTATTACCTTCTTATGACATAGCTCATGATATTTCCAGACAGTCTGAAGCACAGAATGAGTCACTTAATGACTTATGCACACAGGCATGTATATACATCTCCTTCCTTCAATTTCCATTGCTCAAGGTCACTGAACAGGGAACAGCCAGGCCCTATTCAGTGCCACTCATAAATTACATTCAGGATATTCCACTCCTTCCTTTCCCACCTCAAGGCTCATTCCAGCTTTTGCAGACCCTTCCACCAATAAAAGCCTAACGAAAAAGCTTACACATGAGAACATACACACAGGGTTCAACAGACTCTCTCTTTCTATACGTGGTGTGGAGACACCTCTGAAGACCAGTGGCATTGATTTCATGCTGTGGGAGAACAATCAAAATGCTAACGAGCACAGCACCGCAGCAGATTACTTTGCGCGCGTGGGACGACGCAGGTATGGGGTTTTGTTTCAAAGGGCGTCTATTTGCTTCTGCTTCTTTATTGTCGGGAGTGGAGCCTTTCTGGGCCTTTTGTACCTGCGTGGCTGATTATGTAAATATTGAAAGAACACAAACCATGGCAGGGTACATCACGCCACTTATCTCATCTTCAACGTGGGCAAGGCGGAGAGCAGGAAGAGGAATACAAGAACCCCGTTTCCAAAACCTACCTTCAATCCCGTACCTTTAAAGTATCCTTTAAAACGTGATACTTCTAAACATGACTAGAATATACTGGAGGAAAATCCATGCGGTCTTCCCCATCTACACACTGTCGCTGGCGGATTAAGCTAAGTGGAGGCACTATGCATTGGATCTCTACTAAAATGGAATCGAAAGGGGCGAGAACAGATAGACACCGACACAATCACCGCGGATAAAGGGTAGTAACGTACTTCAAAGGGCCTCTAAAGCTGTAAAAAAGGAGAAAAGGCATCTCAAAAACTGATGATGTCTCAATGGGTAGTCATTAAAAAAATCACACCCAAGCTACTATCAGGATAATTAATGCGGGGTACCACAGCAACACGTTACTTCACCCTTCCACAAAGCGGGAAGTTCCAGAAAGGAGGTGCAAGCAGAGGCAAAGACAGGTGATGGCACAAGCAAAAGGTGGCAAAGATCCTTAAGCACCCAAACCGCCAGGCCCTCGGGGCTCAGCCTGGATCGCAGCAACGAATGCTCAGGGGGACGCCAGAATTGAGAGAGCGAGGGAGCTGAATATCGAGCTTCGCTGCAAAGAAAGAAAGATAGGAAGGGGGTGTGCGTGGGTGTAAAGGCGAGAAAGAAAGAGCCACTGACCGTGTCCAGCAAAGCGGGAGCTTGCGTTTGCGAGGTGTCCTTGGCAGACGGGACGGCAGGAGGCGGCGGCAAGTTGGGGCTGAAAACCATCAGGTCGCTCTTGCCCGCCCCGTCCGTCACGCACAGGCTCCGGCTCTGACGCTGCGAGTACGACCAGCTGCCCACTTCGCTGGCGCACACCAGCGTCGCCGCGGCGGGCCCCGACAGCACGGCCGCCCGCGGCGCACAGCGCGACGCCCCGTACAGCACCAGCGCCAGCACGAACACGCTCGACACCGCGCAGATGGCCACCACCAGCCACACGTTGGTCGATGCCGACGCAGCGCCTGCCGCCGTTAAGCCGCCCTCCGCCGGCAACAGCACATTCGAGGACGACGATCCCGCCACCGCCAGCATCTTCTCACCGCCCTCCACCAGAGACACGCTCAGAGTGGCCGTGGTCGAGAGCGACGGCTCGCCGTGGTCCCGCACCACGATCACCAGCCGCTGACGCGGGCCGTCCGCCTCCTCCAGCGCCCGCGCCGTGCTCACCTCGCCGCTGTACACACCCACGCGGAACGGGCCCTTCCCCCGCGGCTCCAACACCTCGTAGCGCAGCCACGCGTTGTAGCCAGAGTCCGCGTCCACCGCACGGATCTTCGCCACTACCTGCCCCGCCGGAGCACCCCACGCCGCCCACGCCCACAGCGTCTCCGAGTCCTGCCCCAACACCGCCTCCACCGATGCCCCAGCAACACTACCGGCAACGGGACCCAGTGGCGGAGCCAGCCCCGGACCTCCGCCCGTAGTCGGCAGCAGCATCGGAGCGTTGTCGTTCTCGTCCACCACGAACAGCTGCACCGTCGCGTTGCCCACCAGCGCAGGCTCCCCCGCGTCCACCGCCCGCACCTCGAACTGCAGCACCTGCAGCTCCTCGTAGTCCAGCGCCCGCACCGCCCACACGCGACCGCTCTCCCCGTCCACCGACACGTAGCTCGACGCCGGACGCCACCCGACCGACCACACCGACGCTCCGGCGCCGCCCTCCCACAACGAGTAGCTCACGCGACCGTTCTCCGCCTCGTCCGGGTCCCGCGCCCACAGCCGCGCCAGCTCCGCGCCCGCCGCGTTGTTCTCCCGCGCCACCACCGTGTACACGGCCTGCGAGAACGCCGGCGCGTTGTCGTTCACGTCAGACACCGCCACACGCACAACGCGCCTCGCACGCAGCGGCGGCTTCCCGCCGTCCTCCGCACGCACCTCCACCTCGTACTCCGACACCCGCTCCCGGTCCAGCGCCTCCCGCAGCACCAGCGAGTACGACCCCGGGAACCTCGACTCCACAACGAACGGCGACGCCGGCCACACCGAGCACTGCACTCGCCCGTTCGACCCCGAGTCGCGGTCCGACACGCTCAGCAGCGCCACCACCGTCCCCACCGCCGCGTCCTCCGACACCGGCACCGACAGCGACGTCACCCACACCTCGGGCGCGTTGTCGTTCACGTCCAGCACCTCCAACAACACCTTGCAGTGGCCGGACAACGGCGGTATTCCGTTGTCTTTAGCCTTAATATGCAACTCGTAGAAAGTAACTGCCTCGAAGTCCAGAGCTCCCCTCAGTCCAATCTCTCCATTCTTCGAATTGATGCTGAACAGATCTGAGCTCGAGGCAGGAACAATATTATCAATTTCGTAAACCACATCTCCGTATGCTCCCAAGTCCGGATCCGTGGCATTTACCCGAGAAACCAATGTTCCTTCCACAGCATTTTCCGGCAAAACCGCATTATACACCGACTGGTTGAACTGGGGCGCGTTGTCGTTCACGTCCAGCACCGAGATCAGCAGCTCCATTGTTCCCGTCAGAGATGGTCGGCCCCCGTCACTCGCCGTCAGCACCAATCGGTGCACAGGCACAGTCTCGCGGTCCAGAGCTTTTGTGAGGACCAGGAACAAGGATTTACTGCGCGAATTGCTGTTTTCCTCCTCCACCCGAAAAAATTCACTGGAGCTGAGCGTGTAGGAGAGCTGCGCGTTCGCTCCGATATCTGCATCCGAGGCGCCCTCCAGCGGGAAACGGGAGCCCGGCAGAGACGATTCCGCCATGCTGATGTTTTTCCGCGCGGCGGGGAAGAGCGGGGCGTTGTCGTTAATGTCGGTCACCTCCAGCTCCACATGCAAGACGCGCAGCGGCCGCTCCTGCAGCAGCTCCAGGCGCAGCGAGCAGGGCGCGCTCTTCCCGCACAGCTCCTCCCGGTCCAGACGCGAGCTCACCACCAGCGCCCCGCTCGCCCCGCTCACCTCCACGCCCGCCCGCCGGCCCTGCCACACCACACGCAGACGCCGCTCCTCCGCATCGCCCAGCCCCAGCTCCTGCGCCAGCCGCCCCACCACCGTCCCGACCTTGGCTTCCTCCGGCACCGAGTAGCGCACCTGCCCCGCCACCAGCGTCCAGGTCCGCACCAGCACCAGCAGACGCACCGCGGGACCCCAACGAGAACCCATCGCTACTCGCGGTCCCGCACGGCTCCCCGCTGCCTTCCGCAAGCACCGGCTCTGCTGCCTTCTCGGCCCGGCGCCGCGCCGCCCCCCGCGCCGCTTCCAGCCGTGCTCTCCGCCGCACCGGGGCGGAGCCGCAGAGCCGTTCCGATGGCTTTTCTGAGCCTGCAGCGACACCGAGTGCTGCTCCGCCGCCTCGCACGCTGCTCGCCGCACACCGCTCTCTGCTCTCTTCCTCTCCTTATTTTATTTTTCACTTTTGTTCTTTTTCTCCCTTCCCCTCCTCAGTTCTTGGATATGGGGTGGGCTTTTTCTGCGTGAGTGTTTTGCTATTGTGGGTATTTTCCCTCCCTTCTGCTTGCGATTTTTTTCACTTCCAGAGATCATTCCTTCTCCCTGACAACCTTACAGACTCATCATCGCTAATCAGGAGGCATTAACCCCATATTAATTTACCCCAGTTAATTAATACATTAACAATATTTCTTCCTTTGTTCTTGTTGACTTTTATTTCATCCAGTTACTCCTTTCTTTCTTCTTGTCCCTAAGCCCTTTATTCCTTATCTTCTCTTACCTCCTCCCTTCCCCTTTTTTCCTATACCAACTTTATTTCTATATGCCTAAATTACACCCACCAAGGTTCACGAGCTCTTTCCTCTTCCTTGCCCCTTCAGATCAGGCCTTCAGAGGTGCATTACTCATGCAGGATTAACATTGCTGTATCCTGTTATCTCCTCTTATCATCTCTTCCATCTTTCTTTATGGCCTGGTTGTTTCTTCCACTCATTACTCGATTTTCTTCTTCATTTCAGTGTTCATTTCCCTTTGTTCTTTCTCTTCCATATCTTCTCCTACTGTCTCTTCCTTTTCTATTTTCTCCTGCTTTTCTTTACCCTTCTTTTTTCTTTCTTGGTCTGTTCTCCTTTTAAAGTCTTTAATTTTTTTCTGCTTTCATCCTTGCTGCTTCTTCTCATTTTCCCCTTTAACAACGTGTTTTCCACATGACTATGAAGCATGGAAATGCTCTTTAGCCAACAGTTCTCATCTACCTTCCATGCCTCTGGAAGGAGAACAAGCTTCCTTCTTTCCTCCAGTGCACACTAGACAAGACAGACAGACCTTTCACCTCCCCTTCTTCTGGAATAAGATCCACTGTCCTCTCAAGGACCTAGCAAATATCAGAGCAAGAACCATATCACAAAGACCAGCTCAGCTACATTAAATAGAATCCATTCCAATCTGAAACTCAGGCCCAAGTCTCAGGCACTTGGATGGCTGTGCAAAGAGGTTTCAATGAGTCAAAAGAGCCCAGAGGAGTCTCTCATGCTGGAAAACAAACCCAGCACAGCCCAGCACAACAGTCCTTCAAGAGGGCTGAAAAAGCACAGGACAGCCACAGCTGCCTAACACTCTTCACATACCTCGATGAAGATCTGTTCTTTCTGACTCACTTTCCACCTGCACAGTGAACACCAAGCTCTTGCTTCCCCTTTCACACAAGAACATTCTGCCAGAACACAGCACAAGCCTTACTACCCGAGTGATTTAGTTCACACAGAACACTGATGTGATCATCACATCACACAGGAAAACAAAAGCCATGAAGGAAACACTATGATGTTTTCAAAGAGAATACCCTCCCAATACCCAACACATCCACTCCCAGAAACACAGTGGAGTCCCTCTTCCATCCATGCTGGGAGCCATCTGCCCATGCTGTGCCTGGAAGTAGCAGGAAAAGGAGCAGACAGTGGTACTCTGCTGTCTAATCCTACAGGCCATTACGACGCAGACAACCCTGGGCCCATCCACCATGAAGTTACCATTACTGAACAGGAGCAAAAGTGCATCTTCCACAGGTATCACTGACTTACCTGTACCATCTCAGATTTCTTCTTCAGAAAGAGAGATGTTTTCAGGACAGCAGGAATGGTTGCAAGGAACATTTCCCTTTATCAAGGGTTTCTGAAGAAGATGTATAGGAAAAAAAATTACCCACACCCTGTGAAAGCCTCAAAACCACAGGACAGTGCAGAGCTGTCCTGTAAGCACTTCTGTCACAGGGGTAGCAGGAAAGACACCTGAAAATTAAAGAGACCCTCTCAAAATCAGCTTTGCAGCGGGAGGCTGGAAGAACCATCTTTGACTCTGATGGCAAATGGTCCAAAGCTGCTACCCAATGGCTACCAAAATTCTGCTGACTGCACCTCATCCACTGTCACCAACACCTTGCTAATGGGAGAGAAGAAAATGAAAGAAACCCAACAAACAAACATGGAGGGTTTTGATAAGAGGAGAGAAGAAAACCAAAGGATCCCATTCCACCGTACTGAAACACAAGTTTTGCCAACCTCTTGAATATAAAGAACATTCTTCTGCTCCCTGGCAAGACTAAGAGCAGAAACGTAACCAACAGGAGCCTCAGAGAAGGCTGCCCAAATGTGATTGTAAATCATCTGTTTGACCAGAACCACTCCCTGCCAAAACCACGACACCAAAGGTTTTTTGTGGCAGATGTCTTCACATCTGATAGGAACAGCACAGAGAACACCAGGATGTGAGGATGTGCAGTACCCCTGCAGGTCCTGAGAAGGTCCAGAGCAAGAAACACTGTGAGTCAAACATGTTCCCAAGATTCTCTACTGAAATCCTTTCCCTCAAGCCCTAGGAAATGTGATGTCCAGCTAAGCAGACATCCCCTCAGTTCTTCACCAATGACACAGTCTATGCCACACACTGCACTCGATTGCTTCAGGGAAAACCCCAAAGTCACCCTCCCCTTGACAAACACATCAGGACTTACTCTGTGCCACTCAGAGTTGTGACTGCAGTACCCAAACTTGATGTCTCCTGGCACAACTTGAGGCCATTCCTCTTGCCCTATCAGTTGCCACTTCAAAAAAATGAGACTGGTATCCATCCACCATGCCAGGAGGAGGTTGCTCTCTTCTCTCAGGCAGCCAGCACCAGAACAAGAGGACACAGCCTCAAACTACGCCAGGGGAAATTTAGGCTGAGGTGAGGAGAAAGTTCTTCACTGAGAGAGTCATTGGCTACTGGAATGGGCTGCCCAGGGAGGTGGTGGAGTCACCGTCCCTGGAGCTGTTCAAGGCAGGATTGGACGTGGCACTTGGTGCCATGGTCTAGCCTTGAGCTCTGTGGTAACGGCTTGGACTTGATGGTCTGTGAGGTCTCTTCCAACCTTGGTAATACTGTGACACCTTGCTCTAACCTCCTCTCAGGTAGCTGCAGAGAGCAAGAAGGTATCCCCTCAGACTGCTTTCCTCCAGTCTAAATGACCCCAGTTCCCTCAGCTACTCCTCACCAGACTTGTGCTCCAGACCACTCAGCAGTTTCATTTCTCTTCTCTAGATGTGCTCCAGCATCTCATTTTCCTTCTTGGAGTGAGAGCCCCAAAACAGAACCCAGTTTTGTACAACAGGATAATTATTGCCCTGGTTCTGCCAGGCACAATATTGCTGATTCAGGGCAGGATGCTGGTGATCTTCTGGGCCACCTGAGCACATGCTGGCTCATCCTCAGTTGGTTGTCAACCAACACCCCAAGCATCTTTGGAAATAACTCTGCCTGCAACTCTGCAGACCAAAACCAAATGATTGAAGGTGTGTATGGAAGTTACACCAGAGAGAACAATCAGGCATGAGGAAGTGTAAAACATCTGGAGGTCCAGAGAGGATCTTGGACAAGTAGCACTGTGCATGAGGACACTTCTCCAGATTTTCTGCTGGCATCCCCTATGACATGCCACCAGAAATTGGATTTCCACAGCTAGGCAGACATTGTCCACTTCCCCCCTAACGACATGCATTATGTCCTGCCCAGCATCTCCATTTCCTCAGGCAACACTCTTTCACAGTCAAGTTCACTCTCCTTGTGGTGCATGCCAAGGCCCTACTCAATGCCTCTTGGAACCATCAGGGCCACTGTACCCAGACATTGCCTTACCACAGCAACAAGCCCCAGCTCTAAACCCCTCTCTAAGCACGACTCAGGTTTTTGCACATCCTCATCTTCCCTCATAATTGTCACAGTGATCACATGAGGTGCTGCAAAGGCAGTGTGAGATCCTTTCCATCAGTTTCTCTCATGATAGCTGTGACAGCTCTGATCCCAAGCCACTGGATTTTATTTTTCAGGAGAACTACACCAAATGCTGAAGCACAGGAATATTCAAGGCACCAGCTGGGTAGGAGAATTTGTACCACAAAGGAAAACAGAACTTGGCTGCTTTACAGGGTTTGGTGTATATGGGTGCACAGTCAAACAGGACACAGCATCTCTCCTGAGGTCAGCTGTGGAAGTTCACAAGCAGAGGAAGTCAAACACACAAAGATTCCACCCACCTCATCATATGAGCTTACAAATCTTTCCTGAGAAGGACCATCAACCCCCCAACAGCTGTGGAAGCTGCTAGTGATGCCCACTGCTACACATGTGCAGCTAGTTAAAGTGCTCTCCTCCTACAACACCTGTCTTCATCACCTCCAAAGAAATTGTAAGCATCTCAACACCATATTTTATCTCAAGATTTAGAAGGTCTTCAAATCCAGGCCCTTAAAGCCTGGAAAGAATCCCAGGCAGGAAACTTCATACCTATCCTGCCTCGTGCTTTCCTGAGGAATTCCATGCTATAGGATATGTCTTCTTCAGAAAAACACATCAATTCCCATTCTTGTGGCATGGCAAACAGTCTTCCTGAGCATTTCCAGTTCCCTCAGACAAGTCTTCTCACTATTCAAGGTCATCTCTCACATCAGACAAAGCCTATGCCAAATTTAGTGCCACTGTCACATTTAACTCACAGGACATCAGAAGTTGGAAGGGACCCAAAGAGATCATCAAGCCCAATCTCCTTGCCAGAGCAGGACCATCCAATCTAGATCAGGTCACAGAGGAACACATCCAGGCAGGCCTTGAAAGTCTCCAGAGAAGGAGACTCCACAGCCTCTCTGGGCAGCCTGTGCCAGTGCTCTGGGACCCTTACAGTTAAGGAGTTCCCCCTTGTGTCGAGGTGGAACCTCCTGTGTTGCAGCTCCCATCTATTGCTCCTTGTCCTATCCCAGGGAGCAGTGAGCAGAGCCTGCACCTGCCTCCCTCCTGCCTCTCAGACCTCAGATATTTAGAAACATTGATTAAATCCCCTCTCAGTCTTCTCTTCTCCAGACTGAGCAGCCCCAGGTCCCTCAGTCTCTCCTCACCAGGCAGTGCTCCAGTCCCCTCATCATCCTCGTAGCCCTCTGCTGGACCTTCTTCAGCAGACCCCTGTCCCTCTTAAACTGGGGGGCCCAAAACTGAAGGCAGTGTACTCACAAAGGTACTGAACACAATACTTCCGTGACATGACACAATTTTCTCTCCCATCACAGGGCTCAACCTGACTTTTGCTGATCCTTCCAATCAATAACAGCACCATAAACCCCACAGAGATGGTATCACATACACTGCGACCTGCAAAGCACTCAGAAGAGGAACATTCAGGTCTTGCTCTGGAATTGCTGAAGCTTTGCCAATGTTACAGAGCTGAGGCCAACCTTCTTTCCAGAAGTCAGGTGGGGACAACTTAAATAGAACTGGGCAATGATTTCATACTGAGAGAGTACAATCCCATGTGGATGTGACCACGAATGAATCTACTTGATGGCATCAACTGTGCAGCAGAATCTGTGTGAGGAGCTTTTTTGTTGTGGGTGAAAAGAGGATTTTGAGAGTCTCTGTAAAGAAGATGCTACTCATGCAAACTTATTTTACCAAAAATTTAAGTCAAGCTACATCAATCCATCTTCCATCCAGGAACACAACGTCAAGATGCAGGCAGGGTAGCATCAGAAGAAAAAGAAAACTTCCATTTCTAACACTGTTTAGGGTCACAATCCTCATCCAGAACACTTCATACTACTAACCATGATTACAACACCCCTGCAAAAACAATCAACCAAACAAACAAAAACACAGATCAAGGCTATAAATCTATAAAGTCCACACAACTTTCATTGCAGCTGAGACAAGTACATTGCAGAAACGAAAGTGTGGAAAGAGAAAACACGTCAGAAATTGCAATTGTCGCAGAAGTCTATTAAAGAGAAGAACGAAAAAAATAGACAACAAAGAAGAAACAACTTCTCCTCCTGCGTGTCGAAATAACTCTAACTCCACCACCATTATGCCAGTAGCGGAGGGGCTCCGGCAAGCAGGCACAGTCAGAGGCAGCTGCCATCAAGATCGTTAAGGACCCGCCAAGCATCCAACGCCCGCAGGACCGACGGAGTAAGCGCGACCCTCAGCACCGAATGCCTGAGAGAACATGAGAAGGGCAAGGGCAGAGAAGAGAGGTTTGCGATAGTGGAGACAACGAAGAAAGAATAGTTGGGTAGAGAGGTTACAAAGGGAGAGCCACTGACCGTGTCCAGCAAAGCGGGA
>WAAF01016390.1:0-13612 GCA_013400475.1 Tricholaema leucomelas
GGGGCGGGGGATACCCAAACCATCACATTCCCTCTGCCTTGGAATATTTTGTATTTTGCCCTCAGGATCATAATCATGGGTTTGGGAGCATCTTTGTATAGGGAACATACTGAGGAAGCCAGCATGATGGTTAGGGTGTTACCTGTGCCCTCACTCTTAGGAAATCACCCAGACTAGACTGAGCAGAGCTGGAAATCAAGGAATGAGGCTTTATGTTCACAGCTCAGCACAATATACAAGCAGATAGTTACAACAGTTACAGCTATAGACAGAAATAGACAAGTTAAAGGTGATACAGAAACACAACAGCCCTCCCAGAAACCAGAGTCCCCAGGAGGGGCTCCCAACCACCTTTCCACCTTCTTTCTACCCCTCTACCTTATCCCAGAGTGTGCCTTATGTACAAGGTGAGTTTGGAGGATTGGCATGAGGGGGGTTCACTTATGGAAAATGAGACCTCACAAGATGCAGAGTGTTATTAGGTAAGGTGTGTTTAATCTGTGCTGGGTGATAAGGGCAGGTCCTCCTCCAAAGCCCTTGCACACAGTCACCTGGTTCAGGGACAATATTTATGCTACAAAATCATACATTTTCAGCACAGGGGTAGGGTTATTGCAATTAGTTCTGGCAATAGGTGGAGTTATTACAATCAGTTCCTGGAACTCATTTCCATACTGTCCCACCTCTTCACACATGCTCATTTCCACCTGTCAGTCACTTTTTGGGGTCTTTGGGAGGAAGGCCAACATCTTCCTCACTCTGATCTCTCTACCTTTCATCCCCCTGGCATCAGTTGCGGGTCATATTCTTGGCTGGAGTCTCCAATGTTCTCATCTTTGAATACCGTATTCTTCTTCTCCGTGAGAGTGTTTCAAGACCCTCTCAAGCTTAACCCAGCTTCTTTGTGTTTGTCTGATTGATGATGCTATATGTCAGTGCTCACATAGTTAATGATTTAACGAGGTTGCTACACTCTATGTTCTCTATCCCTTTTCCCATATCAGGTTAGAAAGCAGAAGAATTAGTTACAAAGAAAGCAGGTTATGGAATAAAATACTGACACAACAGAGAGCCACTGTGTTATCTATGTTTTGTATTCATGTTCTTATACATCTCAGCAAGCCTATGAGTGAAGCAGACATCACCATTGTTTCCTTTTCACAGTTTAAAATCTAATTCTTCTCACCAAAATATTCCATCTAGCCTCAAACTAGGGCAGTTGTGAGTATTTGGACTGTAGTTATTATTAAGGCTGCATAAGCTATAAAACTTTGTCTCGTTTTTAGACTCACTGCTCAAGCATGTTTTGTCCACCTTGTGACTATTGCTGGTAGTGCCTCATGCGTAGCTGGAATTTACCTGTCTCTGTGTTCCTACTTTTCCAAGGTTTGAAAGGCTTTTCAGAAATACCCTTTGTGCAAACACTTGCTGTTGCCCGAGAATCCAAACATGGTATGGGGGATTAGGAAGCAGACAGATTAGTTACACAGAGGAGGTTAGAGAGAGAAGGGAGGCAGCCAAAGCCAGAGAGCACTCTCTTATCTATACTGATGTTCTTGTTTTCATGCACTTCAGCAAGCCTATGAGTGAAGTACACGTCACCATTGTTTCCTTTTCACACCCTAGAATCTAATTCCTCTCACAAAAATATCCCAGCTAGGCTCAAACTAGCACAGAGAGGCACTGTATTAGCAGTGCAGGGAAAAATATGAACTGCTGGTGTGCTGCCCAGCTCAGGGTAGCGAGCAGGAAGTCAGAGTATGGTGGTCCAAGAGAAGCCAGGTCTGGCAGCTCTGTCAAATGGACCTAAGGACTTGCTGGACTTGCAGACTCGTGGGGGAGCAGCACAAACTGTGCAATAGCAGGACTGGAACAGAACTGCACAGAATGGTGCAGGAGAGGGAACCACACACCTTTGTCCTCACACTATTTGTAAGCTTTTTCTAGACATTGTGCCTGTTGCCATATATACACTGGGCAGGAAAACTCCAGCCAATCACCAACTGATTCCAGCAGGGGCTTTCCCACAAGTCAGTACACAGGTGGAAAAGGCCTTTTGCTGTTTCCCCTTTGTTGAGGTTTTTGGTTTTTGAAGAACAAAATGCGAGGGGTAACATTAGGACATAGAGGAGGATGTGAGATAAGGGAGAGCAGCATTGAGGAAAACAACCTTGAGGAAGCTGGCAGAGAAGGTGCAAAGTTAGCTGTGTGAGAGGACTACTAGGGCTGGCCAATCAAATTCGCTCCTAGGGCATGTGAGCAGCGCATACTAAACCTATGCACCCTATCAGAATTGCACACTTTGTCTGCAGAACGATTAGAGCTCCTTATAAGCACCGCTTGTAGCCTGCAATAAAGGTTCAACTTGCACATCACATTGGTGTTCTGTGTGGTTCCGGTCCCTGCATGACCTAGGAAACCCTGGCACCCCTTCAAGCCCACAAAGAGTGTGTGTGGGGGGTGTAAGCAGTTTCACACCTTCTTCTCCCTCCATTCAAACCTCTGGAGAAGGAGGTGGGGGGAAGAAAGGATTTGGAGTGCCCCACAACATACTCATATCAGAAAAGTAATATTCATAATTAATAATTTTATATTAAGCATAGCAGCAAATGTCATTAAAAGTACTGTGTTCTAGACTCACTGT
This sequence comes from Tricholaema leucomelas, assembly GCA_013400475.1. Taxonomy (NCBI): domain Eukaryota; kingdom Metazoa; phylum Chordata; class Aves; order Piciformes; family Lybiidae; genus Tricholaema lacrymosa; species Tricholaema leucomelas. The sequence continues at coordinate 2,645 of WAAF01016390.1, forward strand.
GTTCTAGACTCACTGTGTTCTAGACTCACTGTGTTCTGGACTCAGACATATTTCTCACACACAAACGGATGGCAAATGGCTGATCTGTAATCACAGCAAACCCGCCAGGGTAAACTATTTTTACTCATAGGGAGTAACACTCAAGTTAAGTTTCCCACTTAATGATGATCCAGAAACATTTTGAGAAGTACCTTGTGGCAGCCTACACTAAACACATCAGTGCTGTATTTGTGATTCTAAGCTATGAATCCTGCTCCACCTTCATGCGTTGAGCTGCTGGAAGGTGTCCAGAGAAGGGCGACGAAGCTGGTGAGAGGCCTGGAACACAAACCCTATGAGGAGAGGCCGAGGGAGCTGGGGGTGTTTAGCCTGGAGAAGACGAGGCTCAGGGCAGACCTCATTGCTGTCTACAACTACCTGAAGGGAGGCTGTAGCCAGCTGGGGTTGGTCTCTTCTGCCAGGCAACCAGCAACAGAACAAGGGGACACAGTTTCAAGTTGTGCCAGGGGAGGTTTAGGCTGGATGTTAGGAGGAAGTTGTTGGCAGAGAGAGTGATTGGCATTGGAATGGGCTGCCCAGGGAGGTGGTGGAGTCACCGTCCCTGAAGGTGTTGAAGCAAAGCCTGGTTGAGGCATTTATTACCATGGTCTGGTTGATTGTCTAGGGCTGGGTGCTAGGTTGGACTGGATGATCTTGGAGGTCTCTCCCAACCTGGTTGATTCCATGATTCTATGATTCCCACTGAAATCCCTCTCAGCTCATGAGGTACTGAGTGTACTGCAGATAAAGACATAGTGCTTTAAAAGAAACACACATTTCAAATAGTCTTTAAATGCCTGAGCTTTTTATATCCCCAGGGTCCCTCTGCTTACACCTCCTGAAACAACACAAGCCATTATTAAGAAGATGAATAATGTGGCATGCTATTACATTAGGATGTAATTAAAAATAAGACAGTGAAGCCTCAAAGCTGTACTGAGCCCAGCACACACACTGTGGTCCTCTGCACTTGTTCTGAATTAAAATGACACTGCTTATTTGAAGTCTCATCTCTTTTCTTCACCAAAAATAGCTGTCCCCACAGCTTGGGGTACTCACCTGCCACCCTGAGCATCCTCCCTCTCTGGCTACTGGGAGCCATGGGAGAGGGAAAACCTCACTTCTCTCAGAACACCCCATGATGTGGTCAGACCAACATGGCATAGGAAAACCCAGCCCTGCCAGTCTTACCTGTGGGGGCAACATATTTTCCCACTCGGTTCCTGAGGTGGCAGCTTCCAGTCTGCAGCAATTTTGTGGGGGCCTCTCCCACAGCAGAAGCACTAAGTGTGCAACTATGATCATAGCCAGGACTTCATCAGGACCATTATTACTGGTATAAAACTAAATTAAGGCACCCTTGACTCCTTCCATCGAGCACTCAGCTCTCAGAGACAGTTTACCCTCACTAATCTATTTACCTAACATAGTCTTCTATTATGTTAAAAGCCAGGAACACGTTGACTCAAGAACATGTTGGCAGGTGACCTAATTTTACCCAGCTATCAGCTGACTCAGAGCCAGGAATGATGCCAAGCAAGCACAGCCTGCTGACTCAGAACCACTGCTTCATGGTAACTCCCTTTTCCCCCTTCTTCTACTGTTGCAGAACCATAGACAAAAGGGAGCAGAAGAGCTCTGACTACAGGCTCCACAAGCAGCCAGTATGCTCTGCCTGCTGATTTTAGCTCACAGTTTCTCTTCTCCCCCCATTCTTGAAGAATAACCAGACTATCTGTCTAAACCACTGTCCATAATGACAACCTACAACTCCATCATCACACACTACTGTGTGCAGTTCTGGAGCCCCCAGCACAAGAAGGACACGGAACTGCTGGAGCCAGTCCAGAGGAGAGCCACNGGTTGTGGATGCTTCCTCCCTGGAGGTGTTTAAGGCCAGGCTGGATGAGGCCTTGAGCAGCCTGCTCTAGTGGGAGGTGTCCTTGCCTATGGCAGGGGGTTGGAGCTGGATGATCCTTGAGGTCCCTTCCAACCTAAACCATTCTATGATTCTATGATCATCTCTTCAGACTTGTCAGATTGTGAAGAAAGAGGAGAGGTTTATTGGCTTGGAAGAGTGAGGCCCACAAGGATAAGTAGGATCTCTAGAAAGTGTTTGGTGATGAACTTGGTGACTGTACTTCTCCAGCCAAGAATCAGGAGAGTTCAGAGGCTTTGAGAATAACTGATGCAACTATTTGTTGTATTCAATCTAGAAATATGTTTGCAAAAGGTCTTCCTGGACCTGTCTCGGATTGTTTCCAAATCCAGCTATGGACTCATACCAGACTTGAAACCTGCTGAGCAAGATGGAAGCTATAAACAATTTGGGTGCTTTGATGAGTGTTTGGTGTCTAGCTTCTTTTGCAGCCTCATCTGAAGAGGTGGAGCAGCTGATGTTGTCCTTTCCAGGTTAAGTGGCTCAGCAACAATCTTTTATCTAGTCTGAAGCCAAACCCAGAAAGACAAAGAATCACAGAATTAATCAGGTTGGAAAAGACCTTCAAGATCATCGTGTCCAACCCATCACCTAACATCTTCTAATTAACTAAACCATGGCACTAAGTGCCTCATCCAGCCTCTTTTTGAACACTTCCAGGGATGGCGACTCCACCACCTCTAAAGGCAGCCCATTCCAATGGCAAATCACTCTTTCTGTGCAGAAACAACCTATTGCCCCCTTTGAAAGGATTCAGAGTTGTTCAAAAGCAAATGCTGTTGGAGTAGAGCTGCAGGTAATACTGGGAATGCCCATCAAGGCCTGTCTGGATGTGTTCCTCTGTGATCTGTGCTACGTTGTGTGGTCCTGCTGTGGCAGGGAGGTTGGACTGGATGATCTCCTTGGGTCCCTTCCAACCCCTAATATCCATTGTGCTAGTTTGAGCCTAGCTGGGATGTTTTGGTGAGAAGAACTAGATCATAGGCTGAGAAATGAAAACAATGGTGAGGTCTACTTCGCTCACAGTCTTGCTGAGATGTGTGAAGAAGAAAGGCAAAACAAAGATTAGGTCACTTTNGTCTGGGTGATTTCTAAAGTGTGGGGGGGCAGGGGACACCCAAACCATCACATCCTGTGAGCCTGTGAGCCTGTAACAGACTCCTTTAGCTCAAGGACCAGGCAATGAAGCTTTAAGTGCCAGGTTACCCCAAACGTAGCCAGAAGATCAGACTCCAGTTTGAACCTTTGAGGAGCTTCTGGAACACTATCAGACCATGAGAAAGCCATCCCCCACACACACTATGACCTACATCAGTGAGAAGTTTGTTGTAGGGGGGAGTGGCTGGTTTGTTTGGAGGAGTGGTTTTTATTCTTTTAGTCCTTGGAGCATCAGACTTCTCAGGAATAAAATGTATGGCAATTGAATGTGTTTTGTCTCTTGGCGTGCCGTTCTTAGCACGACCTGAAGCTCAGAGAGTGCAAATATGTCAGCCTGTTGTATGCTTGCCAACTTTAATGAGCATATAAGGTCTAGCTAAGGAATACTTAGTCCCTACTCTATGAAGCAGAGAGATGATGGGCACAGTGGTACATTTGAATCTAAGGATCCAGAAGGGAGACGCAAAGTTGCCCATTCAAGAAGACAGCAAGGCCTGTTTCCAGATGTGAGTTTTCAGATGTGGGTAGAACCTGTGACAGAGTAGTAAAAATTGTGAAGATCAGCTCTTGACAAAGCTTTTTCCTGCTACAGAGGACATCCTTGGAAGCAGTCTGTAGAGCCACAAAGATGATGAAGGGAATGGAACATCTCTGTTAGGAGGAGAGCCTGAGGGAGCTGGGGCTGTGCTGCTGGGAGAGGAGGAGACTGAGAGGTGACCTCAGCAGTGGTTATCAATGTGTGCAGGGTGAGTGCCAGGAGGCTGGAGCTAGGCCCTGCTGGGTGATGCACAGAGACAGGACAAGGGGCAATGGTGGAAGCTGAGGCAGAGGAAGTTTCATTTAAACATGAGGAGGAATTTTTTCCCTGTGAGGGTGACAGAGCCCTGGAACAGACTACCCAGGGGAGTTGTGGAGTCTCCCTCTGTGGAGACATTCAAAACCTTCCCGGATGCGTTCCTGTGTGACCCTGCTCTGGCAGGGGGGTTGGACTGGATGAGCCTTCAAGGTCCCTTCCAGCCCCTAACATTCTGTGATTCTGTGATCCTGCATCTGTTCTTTTCAGAGCTTTTAAGATCTAGCAGGGGAAACCAAAACAAGTAAGTTTTTTTTTTCTTGTTGCCTGATCTGTTCTGGCCTCACCAGAGCAAGAGCTTCTTACCATATGTATTGGTTCAGCTAATTATTCCATTAATGATTCAGCTGGTATGCTTTGACACAGGAAATGGAGATGTCACATCATTAAACAATTATTTATGCATTATAGACCTTTACCATCTTGAGATGTGTTAATTTCTTTCTTCCCTAGTGTTTATAAGGTATGACATCCTGCAAGCAACTAATTCTAGATCTCCATTCAGTTTGAGATTTAATCAGCATTTGAGACTTATTAATAGACACATTTGTAAGGGGAGGTAGTTACCACTTCCCAATGACATGGGGCTTTAATTTGAGGAAATAAACACAAAGAAGTCAAAAAAAAAGAGGAGGTGAAACATCAAGGAGGAGACATGGAATAGAGAGACATGAGCCCTGCAGAGGGACCTTGACAGGCTGGATGGGTGGGCAGAGGCCAGTGGGATGAGACTGAACAAGGCCAAGTGCAGAGTTCTACACTTTGGCCACAACAACTCCAAGCAGCACCACAAGCTGGGGACAGAGTGGCTGAGAGCAGCCAGGCAGAAAGGGACCTGGGGATGCTGGTAGAGAGTGGCCCAGGTGGGCAGGAGAGCCAATGGCATCCTGGGCTGGCTCAGGAGCAGTGTGGCCAGCAGGACAAGGGAGGTTCTTCTGCCCCTGTGCTCAGCACTGCTCAGAACACACCTTGAGTGCTTTGTCCAGTTCTGGGCTCCTCAATTCAAGAGAGATGTTGAGGTGCTGGAAGGTGTCCAGAGAAGGGCACCAAGGCTGGTGAGGGGCTTGGAGCACAGCCCTGTGAGGAGAGGCTGAGGGAGCTGGGGGTGTGCAGCCTGCAGAAGAGGAGGCTCAGGGCAGACCTCATTGCTGTCTACAACTACCTGAAGGGAGGCTGTAGCCAGGTGGGGTTGGTCTCTTCTGCCAGGCAACCAGCAACAGAACAAGGGGACACAGCCTCAAGTTGTGCTGGGGGAGGTCTAGGCTGGATGTTAGGAGGAAGTTGTTGGCAGAGAGAGTGATTGGCATTGGAATGGGCTACCCAGGGAGGTTGTGGATGCTTCCTCCCTGGAGGCATTTAAAGCCAGGCTGGATGAGGCCTTGAGCAGCCTGCTCTAGTGGGAGGTGTCCCTGCCTATGGCAGGGGGTTGGAGCTGGATGATCCTTGAGGTCCCTTCCAACCTAAAGTAAAAAAAAAAAAAAGGGAGGTGGTGGAGTCACCGTCCCTGGAGGTGTTCAAGCCAAGCCTGGCTGGGGCACTTAGTGCCATGGTCTGGTTGATTGGACAGGGCGAGGTGCTAGGTTGGACTGGATGAGCTTGCAGGTCTCCTCCAGTCTGCTTGGTTCTATGATTCTATGACTCAAAAATATTCCAGCTGGAGGTAAGCAACATGGAGCGCAAATTTCGTAAGAGTTTCTAGTCGAGGTTCTGCTGTCAGGATCAGCCTTCATATTCTAGCCTTAAATCATTAGACCCTTTGCCTGTGCACAGAGAAGGGTTTATTTGAATGTAACAATTCATAGAACTATTCTGTTCCTTAGAAACTCCACATAAAAAGTGTAAGTTCAGAGACATCCTCCCCAGGGCCTCACATATTAGTGCCTCCAGTTTCAGTTGTGATTTAGCTATGCGACCTGCTGCGTTATCTGTCTTAATTCATTTATTCCCTTTGGGAAGTAACTTAAATAAGACACAAGTAGCAGAGGATCTCTCAAGGGACCAACTACCATGTTGAAACCATTTTTATAAATACAAATATACAGAGACACATATCCTGTGTGTATGAAGTACTGTAGGACAAAGCCCTAGAGAGAAGTGGGGCCCAGGACAGATGGTCACTATTCAAGGATTACCTTCTCCACATCCAGGAGCAAAGTATACTGATAAAGAGAAAGGATGTTAAGAGCCCTGTCTGGATGAGAAAGGAGCTGCTGGACACACCATCACACAAAAACAAACTGTACAAGGAGTGGGAGGAAGAACAGATAGAATGGGGAGTGCATGAGGAAGTTGCCCGAGCAGCTGCTTCGAAAAGCTAAAGCTCAGTTAGGCTTAGCTCTAGCCAGGGAGATCAAGGGGAATAGCAACAATTTCTATAGGTGTCTTAGTGGTAAAAGGAAGTCTAGGGAGGGTGTGGGCTCCTTCAGAAAGGAAATGAGAGAACTGGTGACAAGTGACATGAAGAAGGCTGAGGATCTCAATGACTTCTTTACCTCAGTCTTCACTGGCAAGGGTTCCAGCCACACTCCTAGAGTCACAGAAGATAATGGCAGGGGCTGGAAGGAAGAATTGCCCATTGTGAGTAAAGATCAGGTTCATGACCATCTGACGAACCTGGAAGTGTTCAAGTCCATCAGACCCATCTGGATACACCCACAGGTACTGAGGGAGCTGGCAGATGAGGTTGCTAAACTGCTCTCTATTACATTCCAAAAGTCATGGCAGCCCAGTGACTGAGAAAGGGGGAACATAACCCCCATTTTCAAAAAGAGAAAAAAGGAAGAACCAGGGAACTCCTGCCCAGTCTCACCTCTGTGCCCCGTAAGATCATGGAGCAGACCCTCCTGGAGGCACTGCTGAGACAGAAGAATAATGAGGAGTTGATTTGGTATAGTCAACACAGCTTCACCAAGGGCAAATCACACCTGACAAACTTGGTGGCTTTCTATGACAAGGTCGCAACATCAATAGACAAGGGATGAGCAAGTGACATCATTTACCTGGAGCTGAGCAAAGCCTCTGACACTGTCCCACGTGACATCCTGGTTCCCAAGCTGGTAAATCATGGGTTCAGGGGGTGGACAAGGCAGTGGATGGAACACTGGCTTGCTGGCTAGTTTTTCTGGCCCTCTTTGGAGGGCAGTGTCAAGTGTAGTCCCTCAAGCATCAGTACTGGGACCAGTCTTGTTCAACATCTTTGGTGGTGACATGGACTGTGGCATTGAGTGCAGCCTCAGCAAGTTCACTGAAGACACGAAGCTGCTGACAGGCTGGAAAGAAGGAATTCATCCAGAGGGACCTGGACAGGCTGGAGAGGTGGGCACAAGCTAACCTCATGAGGTTCAATGAGACCAGGTGCAAGGTCCTGCATCTGGGCTGGGGCAATCCCGAGCACCAATATAGGCTGGGCAGGGTCTGGCTTGAGAGCAGCCCTGGGGAGAGGGTTTTGGGGGCACTGGTGGACAAGAAGCTCAATATGAGCCACCAGTGTACACTAGAAGCCCAGAAAGCCAACTATATCCTGGATTGCATCAAGAGAAGTGTAGCCAGCAGGTCAAGGGAGGTGGTTCTGCCCTTCTACTCCACTTTGGTGAGGCCCCACCTTGAGTACTGTGTTCAGTCGTGGATCTCCTTTTACAAGAAAGATAGAGATGTGCTGGAGTGTGTCCAGAGTAGGGCCACAATGATGATCAGAGGGCTGGAGCACCTCTCCTATGGAGACAGACTGAGAGAACTGAGGTTATTCAGTCCGGGGAGGAGAAGGCTACGAGGAGACCTAAAGGAGTATCTAAAAGGGGCCTATGAGAAAGCTGGAGAGGGACTTTCTAGGGTGGCAGGTAGGGGGAATGGAGCAAAAATAGAAGTGGGTAGATTGAGATTGGATGTTAGGAAAAAGTTCTGCACCATGAGGGTGGTAAGACACTGGAACAGGGAGGTGGTGGAAGCCTCATCCCTGGAAGTTTCAGAGGCCAGGCTGTATGAGGCTCTGGGCAGCCTGATGTAGCATGAGGTGTTCCTGCCCATGGCAGGGGGATTTGAACTGGATGATCTTTGAGATCCCTTCCAGCCCTGACAGTTCTGTGGTTCTGTGAGTTTGTGATGTCTATCTGTCTGTTTATACCTCTATTTATCTACAGACATGTGTCATATTAAAAGGGACCAGAGAGCTGGAGTGTGAGATGTGAGGACTGGCTGGAAAACTGCAAACTTTTTAGAAACTTTAGGCTCTATCAAGGCCAGAAAAGGAAGAAGGAGACTGTATGGTGGGCACTGGCTTAGAGAGGATGGCAGTAAGCAGAGACAGGTGTCTCTGGAGGTCAAGAAGAGGAGGAGAAAATCACAGCATGTGCAGGAGCCAAACTTGTCCTAGTGGAGATAGAAGAGTCTGTTAAGTGAAGGGAAGAGAAGGGTAACACATGGACAGAGATAAGGTAGTTTGAAGTTGAGGCAGAGATGGGGGCAGAGGTAATACTGTTTGGTGGCTGGTAACCATAACAACAATGTTGTTTGAAGGTACAGCCCCAGGAGGGCCCTCTGCAGCTGGGAGATCAGTACCTCACCTGCAAGGGAGCAGAGATGGTAACTCAAAGCTTCTCAGTGAGCTATTCTGTGCTTTAGTGTAAGCCTTTCTAGGAAATAGCAGGCATTTGATCTCCACATAAAAGCTTCACCTGAGTCTGATAGTTACAGTTCTGGATAATTACCTTTCAGACAGCTGGCCGAGAGAAGAAGTTAATTTAGGCTAAGCAGGGAAACAAAAGAGTGCCTGCAAGTGTCCTCTCCTTGGTTTTCCATTCCAGCTAATTTACTAAGGAACAGGACTTCAGTGGATCTTTTCAAGACCCACTTAAGGGATTGAGCACTAAAATGTCAGAGATACAATCAGAGCATTATACAACTGCAACATAAAAGCTGTAGAGGCAGATAAAAATCACACAAACTGCTGTTTTACTGTGCCGTTCTAACTGGTCAGACGCAGTAGGGCATGACAGTAGACGACAGCAATCAAGGCCCACATTACTGTTTCAGGGTAAGGAAATAAGGGAAGTACCTGAATCAAATCCAGATTGAAGCAAAAAGCCTTCAACAGTTCTACACAAAGAACAGAATAAAGAATCAGCACTCAGAAGCACAAACACTTTCCACTTTGCTTCCAAAAGAGCCACAGCAGAATCCAGCCACTCTCCAAAACAGGGATTTCATGCTAATTGTCAGTGTGAAAATGAGAGCACAAAGCAGGTGCTTTATTCCTATAAAGCAACCTAATATGCCATCGGCCTTTCTTTTTCCCCCAAACAGGATTCACCTGGCGTGCTGTGAAGCAACTGTGTTCATCACATCTCATCACCAGCTGTAATTTATTTGCCTATCAATGCAGAAAAGAAACAGAGCACAGTGTTGGCCCACTTTTTCCTAGCAGCTGCTCAAACTTGTGCAGCCAGCTCTGCTACGTCCTATCACTCGCTAGAACACTGAATGCACAAGCAGCAGTCAGAGAGGAGCAGGAATAGCTACATGTGTGACAGCTTTGGCGTCTTTGTTCGCTAGCACAAGGCACTCAACCCCACGCACGTGGCTCAGCTGTGTTTGCAAGTCCTCCCTTCCCAGCCATCTTTAGGTCAGATGTGCCTGTCCCAGAGAGCCATCCCCCAGTCACATCTCACAACTAGCCATTTTTTCCTTTAAGGGCCACACAATTCATAGAATCACAGAATCAGTCAGGGTTGGAAGGGACCACAAGGATCAGCCAGTCCCAACCCCCCTGCCATGCCCAGGGACACCCTACCCTAGAGCAGGCTGCCCACAGCCTCATCCAGCCTGGCCTTAAACACCTCCAGCCATGGGGCCTCAACCACCTCCCTGGGCAACCCATTCCAGCCTCTCACCACTCTCATGCTCAACAATTTCCTCCTCATGGCCAGTCTGAATCTCTCCACCTCCAGCTTTGCTTCATTATCCCCAGTCCTATCACTCCATGAGAGCCTAAAAAGTCCCTCCCCAGATTTTTTGTAGCCCCCTTCAGATCCTGGAAGGCCACAAGAAGGTCACCTGGGAGCCTCCTCTGCTCCAGACTGCACAGCCCCAACTCTTTCAGTCTGTCCTCACAGCAGAGCTGCTGCAGCCCTCTGAGCATCCTCCTGGCCCTGCTCTGGACACACTCCAGCATCTCCACATCCCTCTTGTAATGGGGGCTCCAGAACTGGATGCAGTGCTCCGGAACTGGATGCAGTACTCCAGGTGGAGTCTCAGCAGAGTGCAGTAGAGGGGGAGAATCACCTCCCTGGCCCTGCTGGCCACACTGCTCCTGCTGCAGCCCAGGCTCTGGTTGGCTTTCTGGGCTGCAAGTGCACACTGCTGGCTCCTGTTGAGCTTCTCATCTGCCAGCACCCCAAGTCCCTCTCCTGAGGGCTGCTCTCCAGCCACTCACTGCCCAGCCTGGATTGGTGCTTGGCATTGCTTCCACCCAGCTGCACTGGTCTTCTGACTTAAAGGCTTTTCTTTGAAATAAGAACTGGATCCACTTCTCCAGTTACAAAAGTCTTTCCTGACCTTAACATTTGCCAAGGATTTCCCCAGATGGGGCTTTTAAGTCATAATCCTAGATCATATTAGCTATCTTCAGTTAACAAACACTTTCTAAAAGCCTGGACAAAAGTAAAAGTAAAATTTTACCACTTACCTAAATGGCTCATAGGAAGCTTTGATTCCACCCTGCAGCTTCAGAAGTTTATTATCCTCACTTTGTTTTAATTAGCAATTCAAACCAGCATTACTTAGGCTGAGCAAGCTGTGTTTGGTCCCACTGGGGAACATCTAGCACACAAGTTGTCCCCATTACACAGCTGGGACAGGCAATATTGCCCTGCCTGCTTGCTGGGGTGGCAGCAGGGATTAGCGACCCACTGCAGTCCAAGAAAGAGCAGGCAGCAGCAGCTTCTTGCCCGGGCGTCCTGGCCTGGATCAGGAAGAGTATGGCCAG
>WAAF01016391.1:0-23309 GCA_013400475.1 Tricholaema leucomelas
GAGCCAGCTGCCTGCACACCAGCTTTCTTAACTCACATTTCTAATTACCCACTGAACACTTGCAAATCATGAACAATGAACATCTACAGACCAACTAGGAAGAAAAAAGCTACTGAGATTGCCATGGAGATCACCTCTTAGGCTGTGTAATCTGACCTAGTATACGATCTGCAGATGTTCTGTGTACGCAGGAATCAAAACTTGAGTGTCAAGCATCAGCAAATCTTTGTATTCTCATTTACCATTTTTCATCTCTGCACTATCTTTCATCTCTAAATTATCCCTGTGTGTTTACCTTAAGTTATGCAGAATGACTTCCAAGTTGAAACAAGCTTAGCAGCCTCCCCACTGGTTTTTGCCAGAGGCAGACTTTGTTCTGGCTCACCTGGCAGAGCTGTGCCAATGCCTCTGCCTCAGGACAACCACAGGTCTCAGTCTCTGCTGTGGCACTGTGAGAACTATGCATGAGATGGAATTTGTGAAGGGTACTGTAACCCAGATTATTTCCTGGGAAATTATCCCCCAGTAATCGCCAAAGCATGTTTAGCATTTCACTCTGCTCTTGTTACTCTACGTGGGTTTGACAACTGCAGCTTAGATTTTACCCCAATTTTTCCTCTTGCACTGTGTGAAAACAAACCCACTGCAAACAAACCCGCTGCAAACAAACCCGCTGAAAACAAACCCACTGCAAACAAACCCGCTGCAAACAAACCCACTGCAAACAAACCCACTGCAAACAAACCCGTTGCAAACAAACCCGCTGCAAACAAACCCACTGCAAACAAACCCACTGCAAACAAACCCGCTGCAAACAAACCCACTGAAAACAAACCCACTGCAAACAAACCCACTGAAAACAAACCGCTGCAAACAAACCCACTGAAAACAAACCCACTGAAAACAAACCCACTGCAAACAAACCCACTGAAAACAAACCCACTGCAAACAAACCGCTGCAAACAAATCGCTGCAAACAAACCGCTGCAAACAAACTCGCTGCAAACAAACCGCTGCAAACAAACCCACTGGTCCTTAGCTGAACTACAAACTACAAAAGGAAAAAAAAAGCAGCAACCTGAAGTGAACTAAGGAGAGATTAAAGGTGCATCATTCGAGCAAGAGAATCATAGCATCATAGAATCAGTCAGGGTTGGAAGGGACCACAAGGATCAGACAGTTCCAACCCCCTGCCATGCCCAGGGACACCCTACCCTAGAGCAGGCTGCTCACAGCCTCAGCCAGCCTGGCCTTAAACACCTCCAGCCATGGGGCCTCAACCACCTCTCTGGGCAACCCATTCCAGCCTCTCACCACTCTCATGCTCAACAACTTCCTCCTCACGGCCAGGCTGAATCTCCCCACCTACAGCTTTGCTCCATTTCCCCCAGTCCTGTCACTCCCTGAGGGACTAAAAAGTCCCTCCCCAGCATTTTTCTAGGCCCCCTTCAGATCCTGGAAGGCCACAAGAAGGTCACCTGGGAGCCTCCTCTTCTCCAGACTGCACAGCCCCAGCTCCCTCAGTCTGTCCTCACAGCAGAGCTGCTGCAGCCCTCTGAGCATCCTCCTGGCCCTTCTCTGGACACACTCCAGCATCTCCACATCCTTCTTGTAATGGGGGCTCCAGAACTGGATGCAGTACTCCAGGTGGGGTCTCAGCAGAGTGGAGTAGAGGGGGAGAATCAACTCCTTCAACCTGCTGGCCACACTTCTCCTGATGCAGCCCAGGATCTCGTTGGCTTTCTGGGCTGCAAGTGCACACTGCTGGCTCCTGATGAGATTCTTGTCCACCAGCACCCCCAAGTCCCTCTCCTCAGGTCTGCTCTCCAGCCACTCACTGCCTAGGCTGCTACAAAAGCAACATGTCTCACTGCACACCTCAAATGCAGAGAGCAGGAAGAAAACTATTCCTGCACATCCCTTAGGGAATCCCTTGCATGAATGCCTGGGTTTTTTTGTTTGTTTTACTCCTTCTGCCTTCTCTTTTCTGCAGTTAGCCTCTAGAGCTGTAAAGCTGGAAGCATCTCTGGAGGTTCACATTCTGACCCCACAAAGCAGGCAGCCATCCTCTATATCTAATAGCTTTAAGCTGAGGAGGCTTTTCTGCACCACAGCATAGGGATCCTTGTAAATAAGATTTTTTTTTCCACATATTAACAAATCTTTTATTTAGGGAACCAAAAATGATGTACTGTTAGATAACTGCAAACTCTTCTTAACAAGAAGTAAACAGTTGTATTTTTCCCAAGGGAAGATAAAGTTGATGCATCCTATTATGTATAAAGCACCCAGCTGTTAAGGTAGGAATGATCTAACCTTCTCTTGATTTGGTTTTGGCTCCAAACCTTAGGTGAGAATGGCTGGCAGACTGATTTCCTACATTAACCTCACAAACATGTGTCATCCTCTCTTTCAGTAACCCTGCCGCAAGTTCCTTCCCCACACACCTATCCCAGGGTATGTACTGCCTGTGTAACAAAGAGGTTGGAGCAGCTCTGCTAGGAGGACAGGCTGAGGGAGCTGGGAGTGTTCAGCCTCCAGAAGAGAAGGCATCAGGGAGACCTAATAGCGACTTCCCAGTACCTGAAGGGGAATACAAGAAGGCTGCAGAAAGACTGTTTGCAAAGGCCTGCAGGGACAGGATGAGGGCAATGGCTGCAAACTAGAGCAGAGCAGATTGAGATTGGATGTGAGGAACAAGTTCTGCACCATGAGGGTAGCAGAACACTGGAAGAGGTTGCCCATGAAGGTGGTTGTGGCCCCATCCCTGGAGATATTCAAGGTGGAGCTGGACAGGGTTGTGGGCAATCTGATCTAGCTGAGGATATTCCTGCTGAGTGCGGAGGGGTTTGGACTGGATGAACTTTGGAGGCCACTTCCTACCCAGAGCATTCTGTGATTCTATGACCCTGGCTCTGTTACAGCCCAGTTGTATTAGCTCAGCTGGCTAAAGCAGACCTGTGAAAATACAGCCAGAGGGCAGGCCTCTTGAGATGGAACTGCTGTGAGCTTTGTGACTCAAGAGGGACAACATCAGCACAGAAAGAAGTGCTGGATCTGGCTGGGATGAAGGCAGCCCTCAGCCACAGCAGCCCCTATAGTGCTGTGCCTTGCATTTGTGGCTAGAACAGCACTGCTAGCACACAGTGTTCTGGCAGTTGCTGAACAACATCAAGGCTTTCCCTCCTAGCAAGTAGCTTGGGAGTGCACAAGAAGCTGGGAAAGGATGCAACCAGGACAGCTGAATCAAGCTAACCTAAGAGATGTGCCTCACAGTGTGAACACAAGCTCGGGGAAGGGAGGTGTAAGGGAGGGTGTTTGTGGTCATGGTGCACACACATGCTGAGGTCACACTTCCCAGGAGCTGATTTGACGTCTGCCTGATAAGGAGAAGTAGTGAAGAAATTCTTTTTCGCTTAGCTTGCATGCATACCTTTTGCTTTCACTACTAAACTGTCAAGATCTTGATCCCTGAGTTCTCACCTTCCATTTTCACCTTCAAGTGAGAAGGGAGTGGGTGTTGACTGGGGTCAGCCTGACACCAAATGTGTAAATTCCACAAAATAACAAAAAAAAAAATCCCAAACCAACAATCCAGCTCTGTCTCTGCCAATGTGCCAATGGAGCTGGTGAGATCCAGCAAATCAAGCAATCTGAGGATGCAGTCTGGAGAGCTATGGGAGCTGAAACTTCCCTGCCTGCCTGGCCAGCAAGGACTCTGGGTGCATTATTATCAGGGAGCTCAAGAGCTCTATAGCTCATTGCTACCTTGTTTGTGCATCAGCCAATACATAACTGTTTAGGTTTTAAGTTGTGTCTATCCTGGTTGCAGAAGATGCTCTGCAGGAGGCCAAAGATGCCTGAATAAACTGACATGTGCAGCTACACACATCTCAGATCCTTTGACAAGCTGCATGCAAAATGATAACTCACAGATAGGTGTACAGATGCTGTGTAGACAAAGTGCATCTGTTCTGTGCAGGCAGCAGCTACTGGAGGCTCCCTGGACACCATATCTTACATGGTCAAGGCACACTCTTTCAAACCAACCAGTTCATAACCAATAATGCCACGGACTACTGCAGGTCTGCTATGAATGGAAGAAGGCATAATGGAGGCTATGAAAGGCACAAACTATATTCTCCAGAGGAATATACCTACACTTGTGTAGTGAAAACCTGCTTTTCATATGCCACACCTCACTGGCTGATGATACTGCTCCACACACTGCTGCACCCACACTTTTCACTAAGGGGCTAAGCAGGAGAGAATTTTTGCCATGATGACAATGTTTGTTTTTCTAGGCTGACTGGGGGGGAAAAATAGAAAGAAGTCATCTTATCTTCATCTGGAGAGGCAACAAGTGAGGGCTTAACACTTGCTTGGCAAGTAAGAGCACTGCTGCAGATCTGCTGCCTTGAGACAGACGCAGCCACGTTTGCCCGAGACGCAGCTACAGGATACTTCCAGGCAAGTCCTTGCTTCTCTTGAGAGCTCACTGAGTATGTAAAGGTGTCCTCACTGAAACAGGTAACTAGATCTTGATCTCCCATTTCACGGGTGAACACTGAAACGCAGGAGAGAATCCTGCCTTTCCTCACTGCTCTAGCTGCTCCTTTACCTGTGAATAATTAGGAAGTAATCTTAAAGAAGCTTTATTGGAATATTCCTACCAGTTCCAAGTCATTAGCTTCACTGGCCCCACCAAGATGAGTTTATAACTGTTCCTGTCTCTCTGGTTTACTCACTTGTAACAGATCCACTTCATCTTCTGAGAGCAAAGAAAGTTTCTGGGGTGAAGGGAGGGGGAAGAAAAAGGTTTGACAAAGGCAATGGTAGAAGAAAACAATCTTGTAGCTAAGACTTGAAAAGCTTTCTATGAATCCCTGTTTATTTTCACGGCATCTTAAGGATAATATGAATGCAAATGATTTCAAAAGCATCATCTAATTCTCCAGATAGGGAGTTTGCACCATTTAATGAAGTTCATAAGAGAAACAGAGCTGAGATGAAAAAGGAAATGAACTAAAACTTCCTTCCTGATTTATCATGGTCTCTGTGCAAGCTATTTGCATTTAAGTCCAAACATAAATTTACATTTTCCCTTTTTAAGTAGTGAATTTAAGCATGGATATGTTAAGCAATTCTCTGTCAACTATATAGTAGGCCTAGCAGAGAATAAAATCAGCATCTCACAGGGATGAGGAAAATGACTGCTCAGCAGTACAATCATAGAATCACAGAATCATAGACTCAAGCACGTTGGAGGAGACCTCCAAGCTCAGCCAGTCCAACCTAGCACCCAGCCCTGTCCAATCAACCAGACCATGGCACTAAGTGCCCCAGCCAGTCTTTTCTTCAACACCTCCAGGCACAGCGACTCCACCACCTCCCTGGGCAGCCCATTCCAATGCAAATCACTCTCTCTGCCAACAATTTCCTCCTAACATCCAGCCTAGACCTCCCCTGGCACAACTTGAGACTCTGTCCCCTTGTTCTCTTGCTGGATGCCTGGCAGAAGAGACCAACCCCACCTGGCTACAGCCTCCCTTCAGGTAGTTGTAGACAGTAATGAGGTCTGCCCTGAGCCTCCTCTTCTGCAGGCTGCACCCCCCCAGCTCCCTCAGCCTCTCCTCACAGGGCTGTGCTCCAGACCCCTCCCCAGCCTTGCTGCCCTTCTCTGGACACCTTCCAGCACCTCAACATCTCTCTTGAGTTGAGGAGCCCAGAACTGGACACAGTACTCCAGGGGTGTCCTGAGCAGTGCTGAGCACAGGGGCAGAAGAGCCTCCCTTGTCCTGCTGGCCACATTGCTCCTGAGCCAGCCCAGGATGCCGTTAGCTCTTCTGCCCACCTGGGCACTGCTGCCTCAGCTTCAGCTCCTCTCTCCCAGCACCCCCAGCTCTCTCTCTGCCTGGCTGCTCTCAGCCACTCTGTCCCCAGCCTGTAGTGCTGCTTGGGGTTGTTGTGGCCAAGTGTAGAACCCTGCACTTGGCCTTGTTCAATCTCATCCCATTGGCCTCTGTCCACCCATCCAGCCTGGCACTCAGCTTTATGGTGATAAAACAGGTTAAGTTATAGCAAAGCACCAATGATGTTTGAAGCTACAACGAGGGACAAACAACAGCATTCCCCTCATTTGTTAACACCTAATGGGAGAAGATATTGGCAGCACACAGACACATCATTGCACTTAACAGTTCTCATGCAAAGGACGTGGAAAGCAATATTTAATGTTACCAAAACTGACAGCCTGATGAAACTCCACCTTTAAACTAAATTAAATTATGCTATAGTCTTTTCTTCCCAGTCTACTTCTGCACTTAACATGCTGTGCTGGATGTGCTATCTGGTTGAGCATTTGGTTGTCTAGCAGCATTTGCTGGTTAACTAATAGTATACTACTGCCTGGTTTTATGGTCCAAGCATACCTCAACCATTCTCATTTCCTTCACCAAGCAAACAGGCCTCCTTTTCACATGGGTACAGCCAGCAGGCACCTTAAAGTAACATTGGCCATAGATAGTGACGTACCCATGGCCGCCCCACAGGAAATGGCTGCAGTTTCATTGTAGAGACATAGAATGCCCACAAAGAATCATAGAATCAGTCAGGGTTGGAAGGGACCACAAGGATCAGCCAGTTCCAACCCCCCTGCCATGCCCAGGGACATCCTACCCTAGGGCAGGCTGCCCACAGCCTCATCCAGCCTGGCCTTAGACACCTCCAGCCATGGGGCCTCAACCACCTCCCTGGGCAACCCATTCCAGCCTCTCACCACTCTCCTGCTCAACAACTTCCTCCTCACACCCAGCCTGACTCTCCCCACCTCCAGCTTTGCTCCATTCGCCCAAGTCCTGGCTCTACCTGATAGCCTAAAAAGTCCCTCCCCAGCATTTTTCTAGGCCCCCTTCAGATCCTGGAAGGCCACAAGAAGGTCACTTCAGTGCTTCCTCTTCTCCAGACTGCACAGCCCCAGCTCCCTCAGTCTGTCCTCACAGCAGAGCTGCTGCAGCCCTCTGAGCATCCTCCTGGCCCTTCTCTGGACACACTCCAGCATCTCCACATCCCTCTTGTCACAGGGGCTTCAGAACTGGATGCAGTACTCCAGGTGGGTTCCCACCAGAATGAAGCAGAGGAGGAGAATCACCTCCCTGGACCTGCTGGCCACACTTCTGATGTATTTGGAAGGGACCTCCAGAGGTCTAGTTGGAAATAGAACATGAATCAGTGTCCCACAACAGGCAATTACTGCAATGAAGCTCTGCATTTAAAGCATACAACTCTACAGTGGGAGAGTCAGCCTTAGCTATATGCTGTTCAGTACACAATCTGTCCAGCAGGCTTGCACCTGGGACATAGCTGGAGAGTGAATCACAAACCAATTTACTGTATGAAGCAGTGCCCTGAAAGGAGATTGGCAGACAGGCTTTGCTTACAGCAGCTCAGCAGGAAGCAAGGCTTCTCATGGAAAGCCTTGGACTGATCAATCTTTTGGATGTCATATCTATGATGCTGCTTCCTGCGGACGTGACCAAGAGCCTGACTTGGAAGCTTCTATCATCTCTAAGTAGTTCCAGCAAAACAGTGACAGCCCATATCTTAACAACACTTCAGCTGCAAAAATGGAACCCAGAAGACGTCAAAAGACCCATTTAAGAGGAGTTCTGAATAAATTTGAATCCTTCTCTTTTTGACTGCATCGGCACCAATCGCACATTCATTCTTCTGCATGTAGATGTCATGTGTCCTTTGAACCATCTGCTATGAAAGCCATGTCAGAATCTAGGTCTTACCTAAATATTGAAGTTATTTTTCAAGAAATATTCTTACCTCGAGGCATGCAGGCAAACTTATCACAGAAAACACACACACCAAGAGAAGAGAAGTACGTGCACAGCTTAACAACAGCATTACCATCACAGTGAGGAGTACTGTCATGTCAGTGCCTGTGTTCTCACTGCCCCAAATCTGTCAATCAGAGATGTTTGGCCCATCACATAAACTGAGTTCAGCTGGTCTGTGTTTATGAGACACAGACCATGATGTTACCCAGATCAATCTGCTGGTGTATTTTAAAACAAATGAACATACAAGGGGAAGAAAAAGCCCAAACAACTGTTTGGAAAGCTGAAGACAACAGAGTTTTTACTAATTCTACTACAACACCTTGAAATGAAAGGATAAGGAGAACACAGACTATTCCACAGAGTGTTTTAAGGTAAAAACAGGAAAAGAATTTAAGCTTGGGAAGCATTCATTGTTAAAAGTAATACTGATGTCATTTTTTAGTGCAGTGAGATTCAAAGGGTAACCTAAGGAAGGTTCCCATCACACTGCACAGCAGAAGTGTCTTGATCCTACGTAGGGTAAGTAACCTGAAAACCTTTGCTCTGTTACTAAAACAAAAAGCCTTCACGTCCAACAACTAAGTAACACCGACTGCTTCACCTCTGTGCAATTTCAGACTGGAGTAGAGTTCATCATTACTCCAGCACACGGGAAAAAAACCCACATCTTATAAGAACAGATCATTGAGAATAAATGAGACATCCAAAAAAATGGAAGGAAAAATAATCATTTGCATATAATTTTCATAAATAGTTAGATAATGAGGTCTGGAAATACCAAATCTCTTGACTAATGTCATACAGAAAGCCTATGGCGCATCTCAGACATGAACAAAGATACTGAATCACAGCAAACACCTGGTTGGAAGAGCCCTCCAAGCTCATCCAGTCCAATCTTCCACCCAGCACTGCAGGCTCAACACTAAACAGTGTCCCTAAGCACCACCTCCACAGGATGCTTGAACACCTCCAGGGATGGGGACTCCAGCACTGCTCTGGGCAGAACATTCNGACACTCAAGGTGTCCCACCCTGAGCACAGGGGCATGATCCCCTCCTGTCCCTGCTGCCCACTCTGTTTCTGCTCCCAGCCAGGCTGCCATTGGCTTTCTTGGCCACCTGAGCACTGCTGGCTCATATTTAATCCACTGTCAACCAATACCCTCAGGGCCCTCTCAGAGTTGCAGCTTTCCAACCACACATCCCCAAGTCTAACTAAACCCTAGCTTGGTATCCTGCCACGTAACACTTTTGTGCCTCTAAGTTGATACCTGTGCAGATTTGGGGAGAAGTTTAACATTAATACATATGTGTTTGCATTTCATCTGAAGCTGTTCCTCCTGGACAGCATTTTGGTTTGGAACACTTAATTTCTTCTGATTGCAAACTCCTGTTTCAGGGACACACTATTCACATGGTAGCTGCTCACAACCGCAACTTGTTCAGGAAGCGTTTTTATTAAACGTCCCTAGAGAGTGGTGGGGGGGGGGGAAAGAAGAAGTAAAAGGAAATCAGAGATTCCTCAGCCTGTGTGGGCTGAAATTGGTGATATTTGGCCCTGCTGATATTTGCTATTCAGTGGGAAAAAGAGGAGAATGTTAACTCATGGCAAATGATTCTAAGTATCATTGTGCTGATTTGAAGCTAACTGGAATATTTTAATGAGAGAAGTTAGATTATTGACTGTTGTGCTGGTTTGAAACTCACTGGAGTATTTTTACTGAGAGAAATGAAATCCTTAGCTGTGAGAAGAAAGAAAAAAACCAACAGTAGCCTATATCCCTCAGTCTTCTGCTGAGAAATGCAACAAGTCAAAATACAGCTAAGACACTCACTGCTTACACACTGATTAGCTATCACTTCTGGCTCTGCCTTCTTTTCTGGTGGTCTGGTCTCTGTGGCTGCCTCTGCCTTAACTCTAATCTGATCTAATCCTTTTTTCCTCTAATCTCCTTGTTGTCTTTTTGACATCTCACCTCAGATCCCCAGGTGAGATATATCACGTGAGATATATGTGGGTTGATCTGGTTATTTCTGAAGGGAGGGAAAGAGGGAGGGGGAATGAGGCATTGGGTCAGGAGCCCTCCTGGGGACTCTGACTTGTATATAACTGTGTCTATTTGTGTATATATAGAATCATAGAATCATAGAATGATAGAATGGTTTAGGTTGGAAGGGACCTCAAGGATCATCCAGCTCCAACCCCCTGCCATAGGCAGGGACACCTCCCACTACAGCAGGTTGCTCAAGGCCTCATCCAGCCTGGCCTTAAATGCCTCCAGGGAGGAAGTATCCACAACCTCCCTGGGCAATTCTACTAGATTGAAAAATTAAGAGTCTGTGAGTTTGGGATCAGCTCTTCTATTTCCTGGCATAAAGCTGGGCAAATTAGGACCTTGTAAAAGTTTACCAAATCCCTCACTCGGCAACCAGAGCGCAGACTGAAGGCTGTTCACACTTGGTGCAGAACTGTTACTACTGAAGGACAGAAAGATCTTAAACAACTAAAGTTTCTTTAACTTTCCAGATCTTGAAGATGCATTGAGCTCAGAGAAGCATCATCTGCTTGTATATTGTGCTAAGCTGTAAATATAGCTTCATTCCTTAACTTCCAGCCAGCTGAGTCTAGTCTGGGTGATTTGCTTAAGTGTGGAGGGGCAGATAGCTCCCAAACCATCATAACTGTGAAAGGAAAATAATAGTGATGTCTATATTAGCCATTTGTCCTGATGAGACATATGAAAACAAGGACACACAGAAAGATAAGTCAGTCTCTGTCTGTCACCATATTAACTCTTCTGCCTGAACCTGCATATTCCCAAATGATCTGTCTGCTTCTAACACCTCTTGCTGACCTTTCCAGCTCACCCTGCACATAAGGGGGATTCTGAGATAAGGGAAAGGGTGGAAAGAAGGTGGAAGGGTGGTTGGGAGCCCATCCTGGGCAGTTTACTGATGAGAGAGGTTTTGTAACTATTACTTTTTTACTTGCTTATTACTGTATATAGTTGTAAAGATATCTGTATATATTGTATACATTTCTCTTGTAAATTGTGCAAAGCTATAAATACAGCTTCATTACTTAACTTCCAGATGGCTGAGTTTAGTCTGAGTGAATTCAGGGGCGTGAGGGGGTGGGTAGCACCCAAACCACTACAGCTGTGAACGTCCATAAGCTCAGAAGTATACACTTCTGAACACTGGATTTTGAAGTGAGTTGGATTATTCTGCTCTTCCTTAAAATGCTTTTACCCCACTAAAAAAGAGAAAGCCACAGTGCCATAGTGCAAATATGAAAACACAGCAGAGTGACTTGTACAAACCAGCCTGTGCCACAGCTTCATCAGGAAGGCTGCTAACAGCTAATGGCTGCTTGCTTATGCTGAAGCTTCTTGTTAACAATGACTTAGAGGTCTCGTCCATAAGCAATGATTATTCTGAGGCAGAATCATGACCTAGATGAAATGACAAGATACTCAAATGTTCCTTGTTTCTTCTCCTATTTCATCTCAACAATGAAGTCCTTTTTATCTTGTTCCACCACAAAAAAACCCAACGTTTTTGGTTTTTTTTCTGTTGCTTCCTTTACAACTCCTTCTGCAATCAATATCAAAGGTACTGCTAGTCATATGAATAGACCCAGCCATTTGGAAAAGAGAGACCTTGAAATGGCCTTCCAGCAACTGAAGGGGGCCTACAGGAAAGATGGGGAGGGACTATTGACAAGCTCTTGTAATGACAGGATGAGGAGTAATGAGTTTAAACTGGCAGAAGGGAGATTGAAACTGGATGTTAGGGAAGGGTTCTTCACAGTGAGGGTGGTGAGACACTGGCACAGTTTGCCCAGGGAGGTTGTGGAGCACAGAATCAAAGATCACATTGGGTGATTCTGTGCTCCACAACCTCCCTGGAGGTGTCCAAGGTCAGGTTGGATGAGGCCTTGAGTGACCTGTTCTAGTGGTAGGTGTCCTTGCCCATGGCAGGGAGTTGGAATTAGATGATCTTTGAGTTCCCTTCCAAGCTAAACCACTTTAAGAATTCATGATGCTATAACAAATCAAAATGCACAAGGCAAACTTGGCTTATCCCACCTGTCAACATCAGAAAAGCAAACAACACATGTGGATAGTGGATAAACTGTAAGAAACTCCTGCACTGGGTGCCCAAAACACCTATAGAGCCGAAGGGTAAACAGGGCTCAAAGCAGAGAAACGACTAGTGTGCACTCAGAAGCGCCAATCGGGCAATGAATGCAGCACACAGCTGAGGTAAAGCAAGTTTTGATTCCAGATAAGCCTCTTTGTACAACTGTAATAAGTCTATGTGAAAAAAAACTTCCAGGTAAGTATTGAGAATACATCTCCCAAAGAAAGTCACTGTTGTATAGCTGAGATTTGCTGTATTCTCTTAGTATTTTAACTCCACTTATGACCAGCACAGTTCTTAAATTAAGGGAAAAAAACCTGCTGCCTACAACTCCCTGAAGGGAGGCTGTAGCCAGGTGGAGTTGGGTTCTTCTGCCAGGCAAGCAGCAACAGAACAAGGGGACAGAGTCTCAAGTTGTGCCAGGGGAGGTCTAGGCTGGATTTTAGGAGGAAGTTGTTGGCAGAGAGAGTGATTGGCATTGGAATGGGCTGCCCAGGGAGGTGGTGGAGTCACCTGGAGGTGTTGAAGCAAAGCCTGTATGAGGCACTTAGTGCCATGGTCTGGTTGACTGGCTAGGGCTGGGTGATAGGTTGGACTGGCTGAGCTTGGAGTATTCTCTCAACCTGGTTGATTCAATGATTCTTTACTGTAAGGGCCACAGAGCACTGGCACAGGCTCCCCAGAGAGGTCATGGAGTCTCCTTCTCTGGAGCCTTTCAAGACCTTTCTGCATGTGTTCCTGTGTGATGTAAGCTAGATTGTATGGTCCTGCTCTGGCAGGAGGGTTGGACTGGATCTCTCTGGGTCCCTTCCAACCCCTGACATTCTGTGAACCTGTGATCCTGTGAACAGACCAACATTCATCATTAGAATAATAGAATTGTAGAATCAGTCAGGGTTGGAAGGGACCACAAGGATCAGGCAGTTCCAACCCCCCTGCCATGCCCAGGGACATCCTACCCTAGAGCAGGCTGCCCACAGCCTCAGCCAACCTGGCCTTAAACACATCCAGCCATGGGGCCTCAACCACCTCCCTGGGCAACCCATTCCAGCCTCTCACCACTCTCATGCTCAGCAACTTCCTCCTCACGGCCAGGCTGACTCTCCCCACCTCCAGCTTTGCTCCATTCCCCCCAGTCCTGTCACATCCTGATATCATGAAAAGTCCTTCCCCAGCTTTTTTTGTAGCCCTCTTCAGATTCTGGAAGGCCACAAGAAGGCCACTTCAGCACTTCCTCTTCTCCAGACTCAACAGCCCCAACTCTTTCAGTCTGTGCTCACAGCAGAGCTGCTGCAGCCCTCTGAGCATCCTCCTGGCCCTTCTCTGGACACTCTCCAGCATCTCCACATCCCTCTTGTCACAGGGGCTCCAGAATGGGATGCAGTACTCCAGGTGGGGTCTCACCTGGACTAGAGGGGGAGAATCACCTCCCTGGCCCTGCTGGCCACACTTCTGCTGCAGCCCAGGCTCTGCTCGGCTTTCTGGGCTGCAAGTGCACACTGCTGGCTCCTGTTGAGCTTCTTGTCCACCAACACCCCCAAGTGCCTCTCCTCAGGGCTGCTCTCCAGCCACTCACTGCCCAGCCTGGAGTTGTGCTTGGCATTTCTCCAACCTAGATGCAGGACTCTGCACTTGGTCTTGTTGAATCTCCTGAGGTTGGCTTGTGCCCACCTCTTCAGCCTGTCCAGGTCCCTCTGGATGGATCCCTGCCCTCCAGCCTGGCTGCTGCACCACACAGCTTGGTGTCATCAGCAAACTTGCTGAGGCTGCACTCAATGCCTCTGTCCATGGCACCCACAAAGATGTTGAACAAGACTGGTCCCAGGACTGATCCCTGAGGGACTCTGCTTGTCACTGGCCTCCACTTGGACATGGACTCATTGACAGCCACTCTTTGGGTGCAGCCATCAAGGCAGTTCTGTATCCATCCAGTGTTCCACCCATCAAACCCATGTGTCACCAGCCTGGAGACCAGGATGTGGTGCGGGACAGTGTCAAAGGCCTTGTTCAGGCCCAGGTCAATGCCATCAGTTGCTTGCCCCTCATCTATTAATGTTGTGACCTGCTCATAGAAGGCCACCAGGTTTGTCAGGCAGGATTTGCCCTTGGTGCAGCCGTTTTGATTGTAGCCAATCAACTCTTCACTATTCTTCCGTTTCAGTAGTGCCTCCAGGAGGATCTGCTCCATGATCTTACTGGGCACAGAGGTGAGGCTGCCTGGCCTGGAGTTCCCTGGCTCATCCTTCCTACCCTTTTTGAAAATGGGGGTTATAGGTTTCCCTTCTTCCAGTCAGTGGGGACTGCACCAGACTGCCAGGACTTTTAGAATAAATTAGCCAGAGAAGACGAAAACTTCTCCAATTTGCTACAATCAGTTCTGTGATTCTATGATTCTAAGATGCAGCTCCCTTTCCAGGGAAAGCAGCAACCCCTGCTTGTGTATGAGTTCCATTACAGAGCATGGCAACTGCATTATGGCAGCTGTTTTGCTCAGAAATGAATCAATATTGGCAGAAAGGTCAGAGCAGTATATTGAGATG
Organism: Tricholaema leucomelas; assembly: GCA_013400475.1. Classification (NCBI taxonomy): domain Eukaryota; kingdom Metazoa; phylum Chordata; class Aves; order Piciformes; family Lybiidae; genus Tricholaema lacrymosa; species Tricholaema leucomelas. The sequence goes on from WAAF01016391.1 coordinate 14,536, forward strand.
ATATTCTCCCACCTGTCACTCTTCTCCCTAACCTCATGCAGCCAAAGAGCAGAAAATGTGGTGAATTATGGCAAATATGTCTGTGAGGCTGATGCTGGCAGCAGACAGCAAGTAGCACAGCTTACCCTGGAATGTGCCCTCTGTGGCACTCTCCTTCCCATACCCACATCTACCCAGGCTGAAGCAGCTTCCACCTCCTTTCAGGCAATATACTTTCTGAGATCTTGAGTCTGACCCAACGAGGCTGGCACTTAGGTTAAATAAGAGGTAGGGGTTTTTTTCCTTAAACTGCTTATTTGTTTTCTAATCAGTCCAGTGGAGGATCACACATTTTGTTGGCCTGCTACATTTCTATTTGTGATATTTTAATATCATCATTGAAGGGCCTGCAGCCAATGACAGCAGGGAACAATAAACACAGCAGCACCCACAAGTGCAAGTACAGAACCTGTACTCTGAACATAAAGCCCCACAAAAAACTAAGTGCTCATTTCAGCAGTGTTTTGATGTCAGAGGAGTATATACTTTCTTCCCATTCCAGAAAATATGATGGCTCCCTGATGCTACAGGGCAGCAGAGGCAGCAACTCCAGATGCTTATTTGCAATGGTAAAAGTTTAACAACTTCTGTTTTCCTAGCTCCAGAGTAAACAGCCACAGTACTGTTTGCCAGATAAACTGCTCTCTGCAGAAGCTTGTTGCTGTAGCAACCTGTTGGAACAAGCAGGATGCCCAAGTGGCCATGCTGTATGTACATCCAATGCCCAACAGTGCCAGGAGAACCAAGCTGAAACAATCATAGAATCATAGATTAATCATAGAATGAACCAAGTTGGAAGAGACCTCCAAGCTCATCCAGTCCAGCCTAGCACCCAGCCCTATCCAGTCATCTAGACCATGGCACTAAGTGCCTCATCCAGGCTTTTCTTCGACACCTCCAGGGACAGTGACTCCACCACCTCCCTTGGCAGCCCATTCCAATGCTAATCACTTTCTCTGGCAAGAACTTCCTCCTAACATCCAGTCTAGACCTGCCCTGGCACAGCTTGAGACTGTGTCCCTTTATTCTATTGCTGATTGCCTGGCAGAAGAGCCCAACCCCCACCTGGCTACAACCTCCCTTCAGGTAGCTGCAGACAGCAATGAGGTCTGCCCTGAGCCTCCTCTTCTGCAGGCTGCACACCCCCAGCTCCCTCAGCCTCTCTTCACAGGGTTTGTGTTCCAGGCCCCTCACCAGCTTTGTTGCCCTTCTCTGGACACCTTCCAGCACCTCAACATCTCTTTTGAAATGAGGGACCCAGAACTGGACACAGCACTCAAGGTGTGGCCTGACCAGTGTTGAGTACCGGGGAAGAATAACCTCCCTGATCCTCCTAGCCACACTGTTCCTGATACAGGTCAGGATGCCATTGGCTCTCTTGGCTACCTGGGCAGACAACACAGCATTACCTGGGTACTGCATTGCTGACTTGTGCTATTGTAACACTGCTTGGGTAGTGACAACCACCCTGAAGGAGTCTTTTTGCACAAGAGAGTGCACCAGAAGACCTTACGCAGATGGAACTGGCTAGGTGCAGTCTATCCACGACTGGTGAGCTTTTTCCCTCCACTAACAAAGGAAGTCCTGGATCCACCAGACACTACCTACCTATGGGCTCATCACCCTGACAAGTCGTTTTCAAGCAACCTGGCACCTAGATGCTCTTTACAACAGGCTTAAAACAAGTTTCATGTAGACATGAGGAGGACTTTTTTTCCCTGTGAGGGTGACAGAGCACTGGAACAGGATGCCATGGGGAGTTGTGAAGTCTCCCTTTCTGGAGATACTCAAAACCCATCTGGATGCGTTCCTGTTCCTGGCATAGGAGATCCTGCTGTGGCAGGGGGGTTGGACTGGATGAGCTTTAGAGGTCCCTTCCTGCCCCTGACATTCTGTGATTCTTCATCATAGTAATGGCATACTTTAAATGCTAAGTTTGGACATTTTGGTAGTTACTAGAACTACTTTCTCTTAGTAATGAAGTACCAGGTTAATGAATACATCAGTAAATCAAACACAGCAAAACCACAGTGAAGTGCTGCTAACGAGGATCAGTATAACCCACGTGACAAATAGAAAACAGAGCCTCCATATATTTTCCACTACAGTTACAAATTCATGTACATGCATTTGTCAAACACAGTCATCATAGCTACAAAATGCTGCCTAAAACAGCCTCTGCCCACTTTTGGCAGCAGTCTTGGGTTTGGAAACTGTGTGAGCTCCTTCTGCCTCTGTCTTCTTCACTTTGCACTCGCAGGAGCTTTGTGGGTGTTTTTATTACTGGGGTTATTTCAGTCTCTCCCACTGATCACAATAAGCACGAGCTGTGCTTGCATATTCATGCATATACATACATAAACACTTCTAAAAGCATATTCTAAAAGCATGTCTACCTAGGTATGGAACAGGCACAGAGCATTACTCATATGCATGAGGGATGGAAACGTACCTACAGAGTGCAACGTGCGAGCAGCACAGTAACAGCATTAACACTACAGGCAGCTTCCACAGGCTTCTAAGAAACATAGCAAATACATGCAAATAAAGGGCATCAGGTTATTTATAATGGCTGCATATGTGAGAATGGCCAAATTCATTAATTCAGTCAAAATTTTAGATATACTTCCCTCCTGGAACTAAGAAATATACCACGAAAGCACAGAAAACATCTGCCTGGAAGATGGCCTTAGCCATTCTGATTCCTCAGCCTCATACTGAGTATGATGTGTCTGGAATAGAATACCTTGCTGCTCAGTTTTGGGTCACCTGTCCTGTCTCTTCCTTCCCTAGGCTGATTTTTTTGTCTTTACTTATGACCCTTTTACTTCATGACACTCCAGTGTGGCACACAGATTTGGCACTGACCTCAGTTTTCACAGAGCAGGTCTAAACAAGAGCCTTCCTGCACACCAATCCTGCCCATCGCAGTCATTGTAATCACAAAGTGCTATCACTCATAAGAGCAAACACCAGGTGTGGCTTAACCAGAGCTGAGCAGCTGAGTTCGCTCCTGTTAGGCAATAATTAGGCAATAATGTGCCTAAGGCAGCCAAGGATGCCATTAGCCTTCACTGCAGCTAGGGCACAGCACTACACACAGTCAGGCTGGTCTACATCAGGACCTTCCATGCCTTTTCCGTGAAGCTGCATTCCAGACAGCATCTCTCCTCACTGCCACCATCACATGAAGACTACCAAGAGTGGTCTCACAGTGAAAGCAGACATCTCCTCCAGCACCCATGGGTGCACCCCATAAGGGCCCACAGGTTTCTGTATGCCCAATCTGCAGAAGTATTCTCCAACCCAATCCCCTTCTACCAACTACAGCAGTCATAGTAAACTACTTACACAGAGGTACTGTGTTCAGTTCTGGGCTGCCCAGCTCAAGAGGGACAGGGATCTGCTGGAGAGAGTCCAAGAGAGAGCTACAAGGATGCTTGAAGGGACTGCAGCACTGCCTGAAGAGGAGAGGCTGAGAGCCCTGGGGCTGTTTAGTACCTGCAGAAGAGAAGGCTGAGAGGGGATCTGAGCAATGTCTGGCAATAGCTGAGGGATGGGGGTCAGGAAGGAAGGGACAGGGACAGCTTCTGCTCACTTGTGCCCTGCCATAGGACAAGGGGCAAGGGATGGAAACTGCAGCACAGGAAGTTGCACCACAGCATGAGGAAGAGGTTCTTGAGTGTAAGGGTGACAGAGCCCTGGCACATCCCATGACCCTGTGATTACTGCACGTTTTCTTAGTTAATATCTTTGTATGACCAGAAACCAAATCACAGGTTACTCAAGTTATCTAAATTTGAAACAAATCCAAAACTAAACCAGAAGTGAGGTTTTCATCAAAACAGCTGAGTCCCAGTCAATTGCTGCTGTTATGTTCTTCATATGGGCACCTTCAGTATGGGCCCCTTCCCTTGGCACTGGCTGCAGACAGGCAGGTGCAGGGGGCACCGTGTGCCACAGCAGCAGGGGCCTGTGTCTGCAGAAGCTGCTGGCTGCTCAGGGAAGAGCTGCTCAGCGTGACACGCACTGCAGCCTGTGTCTGGTAGAGAGAAATTGCTAGAGATCCAGAAACACCCTGCATGCTTGCCACTCCTTGTCCTTACCAGCCCCTCTTTGCTGACTTGCCAGCTGGCCAAGACCAAGGGCAGCAGTGTTGGGGTGAGGACAAGGAGTAATTCTATGATTCTATGATGATTCTATGATTAGTGTCATGGTCTGGTTGATTGGACAGGGCTGGGTGCTAGGTTGGTCTGGATGATCATGGAGGTCTCTTCCAACCTGGTTGATTCTGATTCTGTGACTCAAGGCACTGCCTTCCAGGCAGCAGAACAGACTTCAATCTTTTCTGCATAGAATTCACCAGCCAGGGTCCCTTCCTGCTCAGAATATTTTTCCATACCATTTAATGTCACCAAACACAATCTGGACTTGTGATCAGTCTTTGCTTTTAATTATAACCAGATAAACAATCATAACTAGGGGAAGTTACAGGAGGTATGACCCAATTTGTCTCATTTTCTTCCTAAAATGAAGATGTTATCTTCTCAAGCTTATTTTGCATTGTATCAGCATCAAGGTCTGCACATCCAGTAAATATCTTCACGTCAATATTTTAATCACATTAAAATCCTGCTTAATTATAACAGCACAGAGCAGTTTTTCCCTGAACTGCATTACCAAAAACGCTTCTTGGACATCTTTGCCAAGCGTTCAAATCCCTACAAAAGGGCACTGCTCAGCGAGCAACGGTGTCAGATCTCTGCTGTCAGAGCTAGCCACGGGGGACACAGCATCACATCATGTTTCTAAACCTTTGTGAAACACTTCTGTGGGCTCATAAAGATTTCCCTTGATACCCTGTAAACAAAAGGTCAGATCTGCATTTACCCAGGTTCCACAGTTTCCACGGTTAGGGGAGATTTATCACTACATTATCTGAAGATACAGCACAGGCAAGCAAGCTGGAGTGCTGTATTTCATTTCAAGCAGCTGAGGCCTCCAGCTCCTGTTTTGTCTTTTTCTGTTTGTTTCTTTCTTTTTCGTTTTAGCAGAACTGAAAACAAGTCTCAGCAGGACATTTTAGTTTGTTCTTTAGATCACCTAAACAACTCAATATAAAAAAAACCCAGACACAAACCAACCTATTCACATTACAGAGGCACCAGAAAGAAATTTTCATTCTTCTGCTAGGCTTGGCTGATGAACACTTTTGAAGTAACCCAGTATCTGAAGATCTATTTTTAGCAGAGAAAATAGTCCTGATTATCAAAGAGTGAAGAAGGAGTAACAGCTTAAACATCATAAGCAAGCTTGAAGAGGTTTTACACAGTAGAGTGCAACACTCTGAAACAAATAACATTTGTCACAGAATCATAAAATCAACCAGGTTGGAAGAGACCTCCAAACTCAGCCAGTCCAATAGAGCACCCAGCCCTGTCCAATAAACCAGATCATGGCACTAAGTACCCCATACAGGTTTTGCTTGAACACCTCCAGGGACAGCGACTCCACCACCTCCCTGGGCAGCCCATTCCAATGCCAATCACTCTCTCTGCCAACAACTTCCTCCTAACAGCTAGACTAGATCTACCCTGGCACAACTTGAGACTGTGTCCCCTTCTTCTGTTGCTGCTTGCCTGGCAGAAGAGACCAACCCCACCTGGCTACAGTCTTCCTTCAGGTAGTTGTGGACAGCAATGAGGTCTGCCCTGAGCCACCTCTTCTGTAGGCTGCTCCCTCAGCCTCTCCTCACAGGGCTGTGCTCCAGGCCCCTCACCAGCTGTCCTACCCTTCTCTGAACACATTCCAGTATCTCAACATCTCTCTTGTCCTTGCCCTCTCATTTACTTTGGGCATTTGACAACCTCCTGTGGAATTTATTTTCTCTGCAGAGACAGTTTCTCTCTGCTGTCTCTCCTGCCAGCCAGTGCCAGGCACAAGTGAAGGACCAGAAGCTATTTTTAAGATTTTTCTTTCACCCCTCTCCCTACTTCCCTTAATTGGCTAGGTTCAGGTCCACACTTTCCCTTTAGGCTAGGAATCACTTGAGCTCTTAGACTTCAACAACAGATGGTATATTTCCCTCTGAGTTAATTCTTAACCAGTATCTCAGGGCTGAAATTGCTGGAGGTGTTATCTCTCAGCAGAGATCCTGATTTTATAATCATTACCAATCCAAAGCATGTTTTGAAGTAAAAAAAAAAAAAAGTTGTGAAGGTCTGCTGTGGCATGATTCTGTGTTAAACAGCTGCCTCAATCCACCAAAGAGAAAGATGCTACCAGGATGTAGAAAACGCAACAGTGAAATAGGGTATTAAATGGAGAGTTATCCACTATTTGTTATTTGCCTCTCCCCAGCTCTCTCCCAAACACTCCTGGTTTGGGCAAGTCCTTGCCAATACCCTAGGAACTACTTTCTTTGACCCAAGTGTAGGCAAAATGAATAAATTAAGATTGAAATAAGTAAATAGGTAGAACCTGATGGAATTATAGAATCATAGAATCAGCCAGGTTGGAAGAGACCTCAAGCTCATCCAGTCCAACCTAGCACCCAGCCCTATTCAGTCAACCAGACCATGGCACTAAGTGCCCCATCCAGGCTTTGCAACACCTCCAGGGACAGCAACTGCACCACCTCCCTGGGCAGCCCATTCCAATGCCAATCACTCTCTCTGCCAACAACTTCCTCCTTACATCCAGCCTAGACCTGCCCTGGCACAGCTTGAGACTGTGTCCCCTTGTTCTGTTGCCGGTTGCCTGGGGGAAGAGCCCAACCCCACCTGGCTACAGCCTCCCTTGGGGTAATTGTAGGCAGCAGTGAGCTCTGCCCTGAGCAGGAAAGAAAAATGGGTTAAAAAATCCAAAAGCATCATGAAAATGTGGAAAGATTGAGACAATTTCCCGAAGCTGAGAGGAGAACAGGAGACAGGTTTTGGCCAATTAAAAAAAAAAAAAAAAAAAAAAGAGGAAAGCATCATAAGAAACCTAAGAAGCAGAAGAGCCTGGCAGGGTGAGTGAAACAGTGATAGAAGTGGCAGTGGGAGAGGCAGAGAACACAAAATCACTTGGTCAGGAAAATACCACCAGATTGAACAGTGAAGCAGAGAGCCAATGGTCCAAAATTCAGTAAACTCCAGGAAAATGCTGGGAATTTAGCAGACAGGCACAATAAATACAGACTTCTAGCTGAAAGTGTTGTCACAATAAGCACCACGGGTTATGGATCTACTAAAAACGTGGAAATAAAAGGGCTCATGAAAGGAAATAAGCCTGGCTTTCAGTACTCCTGATTCCTTGCATGAAGAGCAGAATTCAATTGAAATGTTTCCTGGAGCACAGAAAGATTAAAAGAAAATTAATGGGATTCTACAGGCAGGAATAATGTTTCACAGGGTTTGTCTGTGCTGAGGCTAGCTAAAGGCTAAAGAAAATATTAAGTTTCAGTGCAAGTTTGAACCATATCATATGTTCCAGAAAAGCCTGGATGAGGCACTTAGTGCCATGGTCTGGTTGATTGGCCAGGGCTGGGTGCTAGGTTGGACTGGCTGAGCTTGGAGGTCTCTTCCACCCTGCTTGATTCTATGATTGTATGTGGCTGCTCTGACTGCTGGTAGCCTCGAAACTTCAGCAGCATGAATGTGTGAAGAGGTGACACACTCTAATGAGTTCTACTGTTTTGACCTCTGACCAAAATCTTGAATCTGCTTGAGTATCACAAAAGTTAGGTAACCTGGTTTGGGGGGGGTTATTACATATTTATATGCTTCTTTGTTTACTAATTTACCCCCCCACAACAGATGCTTTGGATGTTTAACTTGCACTGATCTTTCACACAACAGCCTCTGAATTCTCCCAAGGCCAATCTCAATTGTTCTTCAGATACTGTTTTATTTGAGCACATTGTGGGGTTGGTCTCTTCTCCCAGACACCAGCAACAGGACAAGGGGACACAGCCTCAAGTTGTGCCGGGGGAAGTATAGGCTGGATGTTAGGAGGAAGTTCTTCACAGAGAGAGTGATTGGCATTGGAATGGGCTGCCCAGGGAGGTGGTGGAGTCACCGTCCCTGGAGGTGTTCAGGAAAAGCCTGGATGAGGCACTTAGTGCCATGGTCTGGTTGATTGGCTAGAGCTGGGTGTTAGGTTGGACTGGATGATCTTGGAGGTCTCTTCCAACCTGGTTGATTCTGTGATTCTGTGGACATACTTCTTCTCTTCCTGTCTCCACACAATCTACAGACATGATGCCAACAAATCCAAATTGCTCTCTTTTCATACAGCAAATCAGGTAAATGTTTGCTTTTGCTTCTCTATGATGATTCTATGAAATCAAAGCTCAACACTTATTCCTGTTAACTAGATTTGTCCTTCAGTTACTGTTTTATTTGAGCACATTGATCTTTATCCTTACTCATGCCCAATGCTTCCAAACTACCATAATGTGATGCAGAATTTACTTTGGAAGGAGCCTTTAAATTTGTCTGCAAGTAGGACATTTCTCTCCAGCAATTTCAAATCAAAATTCAACCATTTATTCCCATTAATTAGACTGGGGGTCTGGGTTGATGAAAAGCTCAACATGAGCCTGCAATGTGCACATGCAGCCCAGACAGCAACCCTGTGCTGGGCTGCAGCAAGAGCAGTGTGGCCAGCAGGGCAAGGGAGGGGATTCTCCCCCTTTACTCTGCTCTCCTCAGACCCCACCTGGAGTACTGTGTGCAGTTCTGGAGCCCCCA
>WAAF01016391.1:28325-42672 GCA_013400475.1 Tricholaema leucomelas
TGTAGACAGCAATGAGCTCTGCCCTGAGCCTCCTCTTCTGCAGGCTGCACACCCCCAGCTCCCTCAGCCTCTCCTCACAGGGCTGTGCTCCAGGCCCCTCCCCAGCCTTGCTGCCCTTCTCTGGACACCTTCCAGCACCTCAGCATCTCTCTTGAATTGAGTTGCCCAGAACTGGACACAGCACTCGAGGTGTGGCCTGAGCAGTGCTGAGCACAGGGGCAGAAGAACCTCCCTTGTCCTGCTGCCCACACTGCTCCTGAGCCAGCCCAGGACGCCATTGGCTCTGCTGCCCACCTGGGCACACTGCTGCCTCATCTTCAGCTACTCTCTCCCAGCACCCCCAGGTCCCTTTCTTCCAGCCACTCTGTCCCCAGCCTGTAGTGCTGCTTGGGGTTGTTGTGGCCGAAGTGTAGAACCCTGCACTTGGCCCAAGATCCCAGCTTTTCTGCAATCAACATTTTCCTAATGGAGTCAAGGTCTCATACCTGTATCTTGCTCTCTTAGCTCCGAAGAAAGCAGCCTCAACAACACTGTCACCGAATTGAGTCTGTGTAGGTGTTAAAAACACACCCAAAAGAGAGGACTGGGGATGACAAGAACAGACAGTCCACTGGATGACCTTTCAATCTCAGAGATTACCTGTGGTACTAGGGAATGGTGGCTCAAGTCTGTCACAGGCTTACAGGATGTTAGGGGTTGGAAGAGACCTCTGGAGAGCTTCCAGTCCACACGCCCCTCCTCCTCCCCCTTCCTCCTCTGCCCAGAGCTGGACCAGTGAATCTAGCACAGGAACAGACAGGGCTGAAAAGGCTTCACAGAAGACCCCACAACCTCTCTGGGCAGCCTGTGCCAGGGCTCTGTCACCCTTACGTTCAAGAAGCTCTTCCTCATGCTGAGGTGCAACTTCCCGTGTTGTAGTTTCCATCCAGTGTCCCTTGTCCTATGGCAGGGCCCAAGTGAGCAGAGGCTGTCCCTGTCCCTTCCTTCCTGACTCCCAGCCCTCAGCTATTGATAGACATTGCTTAAATCCCCTCTCAGCCTTCTCCTCTGCAGACTCAGCAGCCCCTCTCAGCCTTTCCTCCTCAGGCAGTGCTGCAGTCACTTCAGCATCCTTATAGCACTCCCTTGGATCCCATCCTCTCTAGTAGATCTCTGTCTCTCCTGAACTGGGGAGCACAGAACTGGATGCAATATTCCAGGTGGGACCTCACTAGGGCAGAGCAGAGGGGGAGGAGAACCTCCCTCAATCCGTTGGCTACACTTAATGCCCCCCTGGACTTAACTGGCCTTCTTGGCCACCAGGGCACCTTGATGTCCCATGCGGAACTTGTTGCCCACCAGCACTCCCAGGTCCCTCTCAACAGGGCTGCTCTCCACCAGATCACTTCCCAGCCTGTACTGGTGCAGTTTATTGTTCCTCCCCAATTGCAGGCCTGTCAGCCACTAAGAGACCACAGATGGGACAAAGGGTCTTAAAAAGCTACAGTTCTGCCTGCAAACGATTCCAAGAGCTGGACATGTTCCTCAGAACCAATTCCTCCCTTATTTGCCTGATAATGTTTATTTCATCTACAGAGGTGGAGCAGGAATCACGCTGAGCATAAAGAGCTCTTGGAAGATATTCCTCTCCATGCCACTGTCACTCAGCATGCTGGCAGGTCCCTCCCAACCCAAGGCAACCCCAGCCAAATACCATGTCAATTAAAATGAGTGAGTAAATCAAAATGAATTCCTTTCTCTGCTCTCACCACTGTTTTCCACCCCTTTCACTCTCTAGAGAGTTTCTCAGGACGTCTGTGAAGTTTGATACTGATTATGCTTTGTTGTTCTTCCCCTTTTCAAATACTCTTCAAGTGTTTGCCTGTGAAAAACCAGAGACAGTGAGATGGAATTGCTTTGATGTATCACCAAGTTGGAAACTGATAAGTGGGGATTCTCAAAACAACCAGCTGCCCTAGTTTTCTTGGTTTATGCAGAAGACAATGGAAAGGGTGAAAGGACAAATGGTCAAAAGAGACTTCCCCCTGCTGTTTAAGTGTAAATCAGTGCTTTGATGACACAGCTTCCGAGCTGTCCCCTCCTGCCCCCCCCCCCATTTATATAAGAAATGCAGTACCACAGTCTCACAGTCTCACAGTATCACCAAGGTTGGAAGAGACCTCACAGATCATCAAGCCCAACCCTTTACCACAGAGCTCAAGGCTAGACCATGGCACCAAGTGCCACGTCCAATCCTGCCTTGAACAGCTCCAGGGACGGCGACTCCACCACCTCCCTGGGCAGCCCATTCCAGTGTCCAATGACTCTCTCACTGAAGAACTTTCTCCTCACCTCGAGCCTAAACTTCCCCCGGCGCAGCCTGAGGCTGTGCCCTCTCGTTCTGGCGCTGGCCACCTGAGAGAAGAGAGCAACCTCCTCCTGGCTACAACCACCCCTCAGGTAGTTGTAGACTACCAGTGGCCACCGTGCTTCCTGCTGGGACTGCTTACACTTTAGATAAAGCTTCTGTGGGCAAGAGCATTGCCTGGTATCTTTTTGCTTTCCTGCTTGTGTTTGTGCAACTGAAAATTCACCAAGCACACAAATTCTCAGATATATCACAGAATTGTCAGGGCTGGAAGGGACCTCAAGGAGCACCCAGTTCCAACCCCCCTGCCATGGGCAGGGACACCCTCCAGTCGATAGGTTGCCCAGAACCACAGCCAGTCTGGCCGTAAAAAATCATCCAGGGATGAGGTTTCCACCACCTTCTGGGCAACCTGTCCCAGGCTCTCACCACTCTCATGGGGAAGTACTTCTGCCTAACATCCAGTCTGAATCTACCCACTTCTAGTTTTGCACCATTCCCCCCAGTCCTATCACTACCTGACAGCCTAAAAAGTCCCTCCCCAGCTGTCTTGTAGCCCATTTCAGATACTGGAAGGCCACAATAAGGTCTCTTCAGAGTCTTCCCTTCTCCTGACTGAACAGCCTCAACTCTCTCAGCCTGTTCTCGCAGCCACAGCCCTCTGATCATCCTCATGGCCCTTCTCTGGACACATATTCTACGACACGCTCAACTCAGCACACCAGTACCACAAGCCCAAGTTTTCCAATGGCCTTTTCTAGAATGGAGAGAGCAACAGCTAAATGTTTTCTAAGCTAAACAGCTGCTACATGTTCTACTAACTTCCAGATCCAGCTGAGGTGCAAGATGTAAGGGTTTTGCCAATGCTCCTGTTACTCCCAAATATCTATTTTTCACTGTAATGATCTAATATTATTGACAGCTTGGGATGAAAACCCAGTCACATCCACAAAGAGACCTGCCCAAACCCTTTTGGCTGTTGTGAGGCATAGGAATGGACTCTGGAAACAAGCACCAAATGAGCTTGGAGGTCTCTTAGAATCATAGAATCATAGAATGAAGCAGGTTGGAAGAGACCTCCAAGATCATCCAGTCCAACCTAGCACCCAGCCCTGGCCAATCAACCAGACCATGGCACTAAGTGCCCCAGCCAGGCTTGGCTTCAACACCTCCAGGGACAGTGACTCCACCACCTCCCTGGGCAGCCCATTCCAATGCCAATCACTCTCTCTGCCAACAACTTCCTCCTAACATCCAGCCTATACTTCCCCCGGCACAACTTGAGACTGTGTCCCCTTGTTCTGTTTCTGCTTACCTGGGAGAAGAGACCAACCCCACCTGGCTACAGCCTCCCTTCAGGTAGTTGTAGACGGCAATGAGGTCCCCCCTGAGCCTCCTCTTCTCCAGGCTAAACAACTCCAGCTCCTTCAGCCTCTCCTCATAGGGTTTGTGTTCCAGGCCCCTCACCAGCTTCGTCACCCTTCTCTGGACACCTTCCAGCACCTCAACATCTCTCTGGAATTGAGGGGCCCAGAACTGGACACAGCACTCAAGGTGTGGCCTGACCAGTGTTGAGTACAGGGGCAGAATAACCTCTCTCATCCTCCTGGCCACACTGTTCCTGATCCAGCCCAGGATGCCATTGGCTCTCTTGGCTACCTGGGCACACTGCTGGCTAACCTTCAGCCCACTATCTACCAGTACCCCCAGGTCCCTTTCTTCCTGGCTGCTCTCCAGCCACTCTGTCCCCAGCCTGTAGTGTTGCTTGGGGTTCTTGTGGCTAAGCTGGGTGATTCTATGATAGGATTATATATGGTTCTATGATGATATATGAATATATGATCCTTCAGGCCCTACAAGTTTGATAAAAGTTGCTAAGTTGAATTTCTTTTAACTTTGCTAAACTGCATGCCTTTTAAATTACACATGCAAGAAAGACCAAACTAGCTTGTGTCTAGGGGGAAACAATGAAATTGAAAGAATCAAAATGAGAGGGAGAGAGAGAGAGAAGCACACCAGGGATAATGACCCCACAACAGAGAAGCTCTTCACTGTGAGATGGCAATCTACCCATGATAAACTGCTAAAGGCCATTACTTGCATCTCCTTATTCTCCCTGCTATTTCCCATCCCACAGAGTCTGATACTTTACAGAACTGTCAGTGTGTTTTTCAAAAGTACAGGAAGTATTTTAGGTATTGTGGTGGTTTGAGGCTAATTGGAATATTTTAATAAGAGAAATGAGATCATTGGATGAGAAAACAAAACAACAGTGATATCTATTTCACTCATAGGCTTTGCTTAGACATATTAAAGACAAGGACACAAAGATAAGGTCAGTCTGTGGCTGCCTGCTTGCCATATAACTCTTCTGCCTGAACCTGCACCTTCCCAACTAATCATTCTGCTTCTAACACCTCTTGCTGACCTTTCCCAGCTCACCCTGCACGTAAGGGGGATTCTGAGATAAGGGAGGGGGTGGAAAGAAGGTGGAAGGGTTGTTTGGAGCCCCCCTTGGGCAATCTGCTGCTCAGGAAGAGGTTTTGTATCTCTGCATTACTTTTATGTTGTATATAGCTGTAAATACCTTGTATACATTGTGTGTGTACATATATATGCCTGCAAATTGTGCCCAGCTATAAATACAGCTTCATTCCTTAACTTCCAGCTGGCTGAGTTAGTCTGAGTGAATTCTTAACCTCATGGGGAGGCAGGCAACACCCAAATATCGACAGCTATTAAACATTTTCATGATGTCAATTTAGGTACACTTAGGTAATGGAAATATTGTACTTTGAGCTGAGAATAGAATAGAATAGAATAGAATAGAATAGAATCAACCAGGTTGGAAGAGACTTCCAAGATCATCCAGTACCACCTATCACTCAGTCCTATCCAGTCAACTAGACCATGGCACTAAGTGTATCATCCAGCCTCCTCTTAAACACCTCCAGGGATGGCAACTCCACCACCTCCCTGGGCAGCCCATTCCAACGCCAATCACTCTCTCTGCCAACAACTTCCTCCTAACATCCAGCCTATACTTCCCCTGGCACAACTTGAGGCTGTGTCCCCTTGTCCTGTTGCTGGTTGTCTGGGAGAAGAGACCAACTCCCACCTGGCTACAGCCTCCCTTCATTCTAATTTCCATCTCGATTGAGTCTGGTCTGGGTGATTTCCTTAAGTGGGGGGGAGGAAGTGGGACAGGGAACACCCAAACCATCACACAAAGGAACTCAACAGCAACATCTAGATTCTGGTTATATATTTGCACAACTAAAAATATACTCTGGATTTTTTTCTTCTTAAAACAAGTAAATCTTTTTTTTTCTGCTTTAATTAACACAGCAAAAGCACAAGAGTGGTGTTTAAGCTCACATTACACACTTTCCAGACTACACACTTCAGTTGGATGTGAGCAATATGCTTACACACACCAAGGCCCTGACACGCTTGTGCATACACAAAGCCATCCAATGCTTGTGGCAGCTTTGGTTAACTTCAAACACAGCTTTTGAAACTGAGACTCAATTTAACAGCAAAATATTTACAGACAGCTGATATGACTATCACTTAACCACAGAACTGTTTGGAAGGGGCTAAAGGACCTCTACCTCCAATCCCATTGCCATGGTGCCATGGAGGCAGGGAATGAATGTGGCCAAGTCAGGGATTATAAAAATAGAATGATTTCCTTTTCCTGAAAGCCTGCCCCTTAACTAGATGCAGAACTGGTTTGGGTTCATTTACAGATTCTAGTTCGATCCGGAATTCTTCAAAGGATGTTATGGACAAATGTAGAGAGTTAGGAAGTCAGGCACTGGAAAAGGCTGAGCTACAAACACAGCTTTACCCCACTAGCAATCAGGCTGAGCAGGGAATTAAGGCAGCAGCAGCAGGCTTTACTCACAGAGGTGAGAGAGGTATTGGGCAGTGATCCCTTGCTGGATTCCTCTGCTCTCAGCTGCCTCCTGGTGCTGCCAGCAGGATCCAATAGTCTGGATCCAGGCGGCAGCAGCCCAGGGCCAGTGGCAAAGCTGCCAACCTCAGCGATGTCTCTGGACACAGCTGCCACAAGACAGGGATTCATGGAAGTGACACTGCCTCAGCAGCAGCAGGGCAGAGCCAAACTTCTTCTGCACAGGCAGTTGGCTGTGATATGGTCTGAGAGTAGCCAGGTCCGGGTGCCGCTGGCAGCTCTCTCAAAGGGACCCCAGGGCTTGCCAAGCCTGCAAGTTTGCTCAGAACGGTGCAGAAGTGAGGAGAAGCATCCAAGGGCAGGGATGGTGTAAAACTGACAGCTGTGTGAAAAGGTAGGAGCTGTCCAAAAGCAGGGATGGTCCAAAAGGGGAACTCTGTCACGGCAGGAACCTGTCCTGTCAGGAGCTCTGCCAAGGCAGGAACCCTTTCAAGGCAGGAACCTGTCCTGTCAGGAGCTCTGCCAAGGCAGGAACCCTTTCACGGCAGGAGCCCCCTCACACCTTCTCCCCTGCTCTATTTATGCTTTTCTAGACAAATTGTCCATTCCCATTTTATAGTGGGCACGGAGAACCCAGCCAAGCACCAACCTGACTCCAGCGCCTGCTTCCACACAGCTCAGTGTAGGTGTGGAAAGGCCTCCTGCTGTTCCCCCTTCAAGCCTGCAGGGTGAGGGAGGAGAAAGCAGTTTTCGTACCTTCTTCTCCCCCCCATTCAAACCCGAGGTGAGGGGAGAAGAAAGGAATTTGGAGTGCTCTGGAACACATGGGCAGGGACACAAGATCACAGATCACAGGATTTTAGGGGTAGGAAGATCTTCAAATCCACCCCCCCTGCCACAGCAGAACCAGAGAATCCAAGCAAGTCACACAGGAACACATCCAAACAAGGCTGGAAAGGCTTCAGAGAAGGAGACTCCACAACGTCTCTGGGCAGCCTGTGCCAGGGCTCTGGCACCCTGACACTCAAGAACTTCTTCCTCATGTTGAAGTGGAATTTCCTGTGCTGCAGTTTCCATCTCTTGCCCCTTGTCCTACAATACCTTTCTCTAGGTCAGGTTGCTTGAAGCCTCATCCAACCTCACCTTGAATACTTTCAGGGAGTGGGCATCCATAGCTTCTCAAAGCAATCAAAAATAATTAGCTTTCAAGACTAATAATGGAATACTTTTAATATAGGCCAAATACAGAGGGAAGGATTTTGTCCATTCAGAACATCTGGCCAAAGTCTTTGCCACAAAATGCCTGAATTCCAACTACATAACTTAATGCCCCTTGTATATTTCACAGCAACTAACAGCCAGCTACACTGTTACACATCCTATGGGTGATACAATACAAATTAATGCCTGTTATTCAGTCACTAACTAATTAGAGGTATTTACTGTGTATAACTACCCTACTGTGTAGTAGCAGAGCAGCGACTTTGACGGAGGCACTACCATTTGATTAATCACATGGTAATTACTGCAGTAAATTTAAATTAAAATGGCATTAGGAGATCATAATTCTAATCACCAGCTTCTATTAAAATTCTTGTTAGAGTCAGACGATTGTCAACAATCAAGAGGAGATACTCTGCCAGTTGCTCATGCTGGAAACATAGGGTGAGCCCTACAGAGACGGCAGGAGAGTCGTTTGCTTCTCTTCAGAAGGTTCCAAGGAAGACACAACTGCAGGTGGTGACAGCAGCTGTGGAGAAGCTGCCTCCTGCTCCCCAGCTCTGACAGCACCAGTGAGTTCAGCAAAGCAGGGTGTGCTGGGCTGCATCAAGAGCAGTGTGGGNAATGTCAGGACGAGGGGGAATGGGTTTAAGCTGGCAGAGGGGAGATTTAGAGTGGATGTTAGGAGGAAGTTCTTTACAGTGAGGGTGGTGAGACACTGGCACAGGTTGCCCAGGGAGGTTGTGGATGCTTCCTCCCTGGAGGCCTTTAAGGCCAGGCTGGATGAGGCCTTGAGCAGCCTGCTCTAGTGGGAGGTGTCCCTGCCTATGGCAGGGGGTTGGAGCTGGATGATCCTTGAGGTCCCTTCCAACCTAAACCATTCTATGATTCTATATTTACAAGTTGACATTGCCAGGCATCCAAGCCTGAATGGAATCACAGAACAGCCTAGGCTGGAAGAGACCTCAGAAATCATCCAACCCAAACTCCTGCCATGGGTAGGGACACCTCTTACCTGTTGTACCATACAGGAGGGGCTAGAAAAAAAGGAGTGAATTAAAGAGACAGGAACAGAGCTCAACAGGTATGTACCAAGGTCTCCCAGAGATCACAAATACATGCAGGTGCAATTTACACATGCATTTTGTTTTGTCTCCTAAGCATCCCAGTCTCATTACCTCTCAACTGAAATTTCACAGGCTAGGGGTTGGAAGAGACCTCTGGAGAGCTTCCAGTCCAACCTCCCTGCCAGAGCAGGACTAGAGAATCTAGCACAGGTTACAGAGAAGTACATCCAGACAGAGCTGGAAAGGCTCCAGACAAGGAGACTCCACAACCTCTCTGGGCAGCCTGTGCCAGGGCTCTGTCACCCTTACACTCAAGAACTTCTTCCTCATGCTGAGGTGTAACTTCCTGTGCTGCAGTTTCCATCCCTTGTTCCTTGTCCTATGCCAGGGCACAAGTGAGAAGAGGCTGTCTCTGTCCCTTCCTGCCCCCCAGCCCTCAGCTATTGATAGACATTGCTCAGATCCTTGTGGGAATGCAGAAGAGCTGTGGGAAAGGATGTGAAGAGAACAATAACAAACCTTGAGTTCCCACCAGCTGCAAGCTAACTTATCTCAGAAGGGATAGATAACACACACCTTGTTAATGAGAATAACAAGGCGTGGTTTATGCTGATGGAGTGGGTTGTCCTTGGCTAATTATGCTAATGTGTAGGCCTGTGCTCTACTGGCTGAGTGCACACATCCCCAGGCTGTACGTAATAAAGTGGCTCTCGCAAAATTCACATTGAATCGTCTGGAGTCCTTCGTGGCAGGCCTCTGATCACACTGGTCCACAGGCCTGCCACGGTTCCCACAGCAAGCAGAGATCTACAAGCAGCACCATGCTGCAACAGATCCCCTCTCAGCCTTCTGCTCTGCAGACTAAGCAGTCCCAGGGCTTTCCTCCTCAGGCAGTGCTGCAGTCCCTTCAGCATCCCTGTAGCCCTCCCTTTGACTCTTTCCAGCAGAACCTGTCCCTCTTGAACTGGGGCGCCCAGAACTGGATGTAATATTCCAGGTGGGGCCTCACTAAGGCAGAGTAGAGAGGGAGAAGAACCCCTCTGGATCTGCTGGATACACTCTTCTGAATGCCGCTCCCTCCCGGATTTCACTGACCTTCTTGGCCACAAGGGCAGTTCCAAGATTTCCACATCATACCTGAGGGGTGGTTGTAGCCAGGGGGAGGTTGCTCTCTTCTCTCAGGTGGCCAGCACCAGAACGAGAGGACACAGCCTCAGGCTGCGCCGAGGGAGCATTAGGCTCGAGGTGAGGAGAAAATTCTTCACTGAGAGAGTCATTGGCTACTGGAATGGGCTGCCCAGGGAGGTGGTGGAGTCGCCGTCCCTGGAGCTGTTCAAGGCAGGATTGGACGTGGCACTTGGTGCCATGGTCTAGCCTTGAGCTCTGTGGTGAAGGGTTGGACTTGATGAGCTGTGAGGTCTCTTCCAACCTTGGTGATACTGTGAGACTGTGATACTGTGTGATAAACTATCACAATATCATGAAAACCAAAACAAAACTAAAAGGAAAATCACCACCACCACCACCACCAAAACACGACCAACCAATGCCCTACCAAACAAACACACACATTTAAAAACCTCAGAGCATAACAACCAGGAACTGTTCTGTTTCCACCAGTTAATGAAGTCACAACAGCATGGCACTGATGGAAGCTGAAGGAGAATGATGCTACCTTTTCAAATATAGTAAGCCAAGAAGCTGAAGCACTCAGGAGAATCATTTTAGAAGCTATAATCGCACAGCAAATGTTATGTGCTGGCCCACGGGGAGAGGCGTGGGGGAGGCTGCAGTAGCCTTTATTAGTGTTTTAGAATTCCTCCAGTAGAAACAAGCAGCCTTGTTTGCATGCTAAAATCAAAGTCCCAGACAGCAAACAACCCACGGCTGATGCAGCTGGAGTCAAAAGGCAAAAAAGCTTTGAGGAAGTTTTCTATTGCAACCTTTCCTAAGCTAACAAACACAATTTTGTAAGGAATATCTGTGCAGCTGTGCATGCTTTCCAGGAGAGGACACAATGCACACCCTTCAACAGATGCTAGAAGAGCTATACAATGCAGTTTGCATAAAGCAGGGCATTTTAAAATGAGATACTAATATGCTGAGTTTAACTTCAAATAAGACAATCTCATTTCTCTCTTCTCCTACATCTACAAAAACCAGGCTAGCCTGGAGAAGAGGAGGCTCAGGGCAGGCCTCATTGCTCTCTACAGTTACCTGAAGGGAGGCTGTAGCCAGGTGGGGTTGGGCTCTTCTGCCAGGCAAGCAGCAACAGAAGAAGAGGACAGAGTCTCAAGCTGTGCCAGGGGAGGTCTAGGCTGGATGTTAGGAGGAAGTGGTTGCCAGAGAGTGATTGGCATTGGAATGGGCTGCCCAGGGAGGTGGTGGAGTTGCCATCCCTGGAGGTGTTGAAGCAAAGCCTGGCTGGGGCACTTAGTGTCGTGGTCTGGTTGATTGGATAGGGCTGGGTGCTAGTTTGGACTGGATGAGCTGGGAGGCCTCTTCCAACCTGGCTGAGTCTATGAAAACTAGAACACAATATAGCTAAGAATAAATGCACAACACCGACACGGCACTGTAATTGGTTGTATTTCAGTGCTAACTTTGAGGCAAGCCTTCAAAAAATAAATACCAGCAGCTGATGTGGCTTCTTTAGTGAATCATAGAATCACAGAATGGTTAGGTTGGAAGGGACCTCAAGGATCATCCACTTCCAACCCCCTGCCATAGGCAGGGACACCTCCCACTAGAGCAGGTCATTCAAGGCCTCATCTAAACTGGTCCTGAGCTCTTCACAGACTCTGTGCTCCACAACCTCCCTGGGCAACCTGTGCCAGTGTCTCTCCACTCTTACTGTATACATCTAGTTTGAATCTCCCCTCTTCAAGTTTAAACTCATTCCTCCTTTTCCTGTCATTACAAGACTTTGTCAATAGTCCCTCCACAGACCTCCTGAAGCCCCCTTCAGATACTGCAAGGCCACTCCAAGGTCTGCTTGAAGCCTTCTCTTCTCCAGGCTGCAGAGCTCCAAATCTCTCAGCCTGTCCACAGAGCAGAGCTGCTGCAGCCCTCTCAGCATCTTCCTGGCCTACTCTGGACTGGCTCAAACACTTCCATGTCCTGCTTGTGTTGGGGGCTCCAGAACTGCACACAGTACTCCAGGTGGGGTCTGAGGAGAGCAGAGCCAAGGGGCAGAATCCCCTCCCTTGCCCTGCTGGTCACGCTGGTTTTGCTGCAGCCCAGCACAGGGTTGCTGTCTGGGCTGCACTCACACTGCAGGCTCATGTTGAGCTTTTCATCACCCCAGACCCCCAGGTCCTTTTCCTCAGGGCTGCTCTCAGCCATTCCCCACCCAGACTGCAGTTATGCCTGGGATTGCTTGGAATTATGTGCTTGGGATTTGCGCTTGGGATTTTATGTATGAAGCTTATAAAAGACAGCAAAACCTTTGATGTACTCATAGAATCAACCAGGTTGGAAGACACCTCCAAGCTCATCCAGTCCAACCTATCACTCAGCTCTGTCCAATCAATTAGACCATGGCACTGTCTCATCCAGTCTTTTTTCTTTGCCTGCACCTTCCTGGCAAATTAGGGAACATAAAGCAATGTTAAATTATTTACTTGCTCTAGAAAGCACTTTGCAAAGACTGACTCAGAAACTCCTTCAAACTTCATACATCCTTCCAGTGCTGCATCAGTCATCCATTTCTTGTCTTTTTGTCTAAAGGACACTCTAAGCTCATTTGAAAATTAACTGCATCTCTTCACTTCTGGGACTTTGGTTGAATTTTTTTGTTGTTAGTGAGCAGATGCAACATACTTCTGTTAAAAAAACCCAAACATTTCTAGCCTGCATCCTATTTCCTCTGTAGCAAAGCAAATTATGTAACCCTTAGCTACACAACAGCTGGGATTTACTTTTCTAAATAAATTTTATGCTGCCAGACTCTGTTCTGCTTCATTTGTGACAGACTCACAGATTTTTTTTTAGCTTCCTTTTTTTCTATGAAAACAAATGGAAATGGAACACCTGGTAGCTGTCAAGCCACAACGATGTATTGTAGCCCGTGGCACTCTCCATACCTGGGGACATCCTGCATAATGACATGAGGACTCTTCAGTTCTAGCCCGTCAAGAGCTTTGCAATAGAGTACTGCTCAGAGAGTTATATTAATCCTGGGCCATTACTGCCCCACCATCAAACTCAATAATGAATGCAATGCTGCTGTGAACATGCACACCTCTATACCCAGTACCATGCTGCAGTAAAATTCTTCAGCTACAGCCTTCTTTCACTTCAATATCAGATTGCCATGATTTTCTAGTAAAACAGCAGCAGCAAAGCTTAAGAGGAATATTCCCAAATAAATGTCAACAAATCCAATAAGTACACACTTAAGCAAGAGCAGCAGTAAGAACTAAAACAGCAGGACCGGTCCCTGCCCTGACGTGAGCTGTGAGCCCTCATAGCAGAGCTGCTGCAGCCCTCTCAGCATCTTCCTGGCCTCCTCTGGACTGGCTCCAACAGTTCCATGTCCTCATACTCCAGGTGGGATCTCAGGAGAGCAGAGTAAAGGGGCAGAATCCTCTCACTTGCCCTACTGGCCACGCTGCTCTTACTGCAGCCCAGTGTACAGTTGCTGTCTGGGCTGCACTCACACTGCAGGCTCAGGTTAAGCTAAGCTTTTCATCAATCCAGACCTCCAGGTCCTTTTCCTCAGGGCTACTTTCAACCATTGTCCACCCAGTCTGGAGTTGTGCTTGGGATTGCACTGACCCAGATATGGAGCACTTCTAAAAGTATCAGTGCAACAGCCAGCAAAAAGAAATACTGATAGTCAGATGCATAACTGCTATACTTACTTCTCCTCCTACTTATTTCTTAGAGCCAAACTTAAGAGAGTTCAACATCAGGAGCAGCTTGATCATTTACTAAGAGAATGTCTGACAGAGACTCAGGTCTTCAAAGCTACTGCAGAAACACAGTGAGCTGGCATGGTAAAAAACATAGATGGGAACAGAAAAGAGAGCTCTCCTGTATTTTCCCCTTATTCTCAGCCTATATCCCTTTCTGCTCAGGCAAACTAGCCAATGGGCACAGCACATGCAAATACCAATACAGATAACATAATCATAGCCAAACTTGCCCGAGTTGCTCAATGTAAAAGCAGGACTCGGGAGAGCACATCCTGCTCTGAGTAAGATATTTCTTGGAACCAGCAATAGTTTTTTCCCCTTTTTTTTCCCTCTAGTTGTCTCTAACTTGATAAACTGCAAAAAACATTCAACAGCTTCCAAGTCTTCTTTAATAGAACTACTGAGATTACTGAATGCTATGTTTTTTTAATGTTTTCATTTAGAAGTTATAGAGAAATAAATGAACAACATGAGAATTGTTTAGAGGATAGTACATTTTACCTGTGCAGAAGAACAACAGTGTCGTGATAAGCCTGTTGGGCCAGAAATAGGCTTATACATGTCCTGGCTTGTTTTTCTCTTGTGCTAAACAAGGTACACCTGCTCAGCTTCTGCCTGCCTTGCGCAAGGCCTATGCTTTTCACAAATTTGGGTGGAGCAAGCCTATAGCTTCACCTAACGGTTGGGCTTGGATAACTGCCATTCTGATTGGCTACTCTGTGTCCAAAGGCCCATTAGTCTCAGCCCACATTGGTAAAAGAAATATGCAGGTAAACACAGTGTGCTCTGCCATTCTATTCATGCCTGCCATTGCCTACTGCCATTGCTTACTGCCTTGCTATTTGCCTGTGTGCTAGTTTGAAGCTATCTAGAA
>WAAF01016391.1:49162-67359 GCA_013400475.1 Tricholaema leucomelas
GTGCCATGGTCTGGTTGACTGGATAGGGCTGGGTGCTAGGTTGGACTGGATGATCTTGAGGTCTCTTCCAACCTGGTTGATTCTATGATTCTATATGAAACTGGCAGCATATGTGGAACCACCGCTGCGATCTGCTGTCACAAAGCAGGGAGCTGTTGGGATGCAAGACGCGCTGCATGAAATGGCTGTGCAGCTGTGCTGGTTTGAGACTAACTGGAATATTTTAATGAGAGAAATTAGCTCATTGGCTGTGAAAATATTAATGATGTCTATATCATTCATCGATTTGCTGAGAGGATAAGAAGTCAAAATGCAAACAATGCTCTCCTGCTTTCTCCAGGGACATTTCTCTGTTCTTTTCTCTGTCTGGTCTGTGTTGTTGGATCTAATCACTTCCCTTTAACCTCGATCTGCTCTGATATCTCACCTCTAATCTCAGCAGCTAACACCTAAGCTTTGCTGGCTGCTCCTGGCTTCTGCTTTGTTTTGTTTGTTTGTCGGAGATAGAGGGGGAAGAAAAAGAAGCAGTGGTAGCTTTGAGCCCTTCTGGGCAGTTTTCTTTGTCCAGGAGGGAGCTTGGATTTCTGTTTTTTTTCTAACTTGTATATAATTGTAAATGCTTCTAAATATATTGTGTGTAATTGCTTGTAATTTTTGCCATGCTGTAAACAGAGCTTCTTACTTCCAAACTGTCTGAGCTGGTCTGGTATGTTTCAAATAGTGAGTGGGGGGAAGAGTGCCTAATCCACCACAACTGCAACACCCTATGGAATTTTGCCAGTCCACTAGAGGGTGATGTCAAGATTTGCAACGAGCCTTCCATCTGCATAGAGTTACGTGCTCTATACTGTGGTGAGAAACGAAGGCCACTCCTCCCCAAGGGAAAGGCAGGACAAGGGAACTGTGGAAATGTCACTAGAACGAGAAAGGTCCCTGACTGGAGCACAGGTTCATAGAAGCTGGGTTGAGGCTACAAGCCAAAGACGCTCCGGCACTTCTTCCAGGAAACCGAAATCAATTATCTTCTACTTTCATCATTATTGCCCAATAAACTATGCTTTTTATTACACATTACCTTCAGCTAATGGTGTGCAAAAACATGGCTTCTCACTTCAAATAAGAGCACTTAAATCTCTTTAATAGCCTTTAGAATTTTATGACAGGCATTAACTCAGAAGGTATTTTAAAAGTTTTACATCCTTAAAAAGTCAACTGAGTACAACTCTGGCAGAAGTACAGATTTTGACCAGACACTGCTGGTTTATTTGTTTGCCTGTTTATTTATTTCTATGTGACTTGTATTTTTCTTATGTCACATACAGAATTTGCACCACATACCACTAGCCCATCATGCTCCCAATGCTTTACTCCCATGGATTGTAACAACAGGAAGACAAAGTTTTAAACAGCTATTACCATTTCAACACGTTGAAGAGAACAGATGTAGCAAGAAAAGTATGTATCATTCACAAGATTTATTCACTGGAAAATCCTAAATAATCCACTTTTGAATCATAGAATCAACCAGGTTGGAAGAGACCTCCATAATCATCCAGCCCAACCTAGCACCCAGCCCTAGCCAATCAACGAGACCATGGCACTAAGTACCCAATCCAGGCTTGGCTTCAACACCTCTAGGGATGGCGACTCCACCACCTCCCTGGGCAGCCCATTCCAATGCCAATCACTCTCTCTGACAACAACTTCCTCCTAACATCCAGCATAGACCTACCTTGCCACAACTTGAGACTGTGTCCTCTTGTTCTGTTGCTGGTTGCCTGGGAGAAGAGACCAACCCCACCTGGCTACAACCTCCCTTCAGGTAGTTGTAGACAGCAATGAGGTCTGCCCTGAGCCTCTTCTTCTGCAGGCTTCACACCCCAGCTCCCTCAGCCTCTCCTCACAGGGCTGTGCTCCAGGCCCCTCACCAGCTTTGTTGCCCTTCTCTGGAAACATTCCAGTACCTCAACATCTCTCTTAAATTGAGGAGCCCAGAACTGGACACAGCACTCAAGGTGTGCTGAGTACAGGGGAAGAATAACCTCCCTTGTCCTGCTGTCCACACTGTTCTTGAGCCAGGCCAGGATGCCATTGGCTCTCCTGCCCACCTGGGCATACTCACACTGCTGCCTCATCTTCAGCTACTCTCTACCAAGACCCCCAGGTCCCTTTCCTTTTGGCTGTTCCTCAGCCACTCTGTGCTCAGCCTGTACTGCTGCTTGAGGTTGTTGTGGCCAAAGTGTAGAACCCTGCAGATTTATCAGCATAATATGGTCAAATGAGAACTCACTCATGAGAGTGAGTTCTTAATCTTCCTCCATTTTCATAGGTAAACACCTGGGTTATTAGTTTTAAGACGGTGAAACTGAAGAAGAAAATTTAAGAGATGGCCAGAAAAGTCCATTTGATTATTACATCAATTGAATTTAAACTCTTTGTTAATCAAATTAAAATTAAACCAATTTAGGCCAACAAATATTCTAATTACCTGAAAGTTTTGAGTTACTGGCAACCACGAGACAGCTTTAAAAGTAGATAAATGTGACTATAACACATACATACATGAAGCGTTCATAGATACAGTTAAGGTACTTAGGTGCTCATCCTTCTCCAGTATCCATGCCATGCAGTAGAGATTACAACTCTGCTTTGATCTAGGGTACATTTAAACTGGTTGAATTAGAAGATATGCTCTAAATACTCCTAAGGCAGCATTTGAGGTCACTGGACCTTAGATTTCATTTGCAGACTTCTGTCTTCAAGACTATATTTTTCTAATTGCTTTCTGTCTAACTGGATGATTGTAAAATGTTTGATTTTCATGAGTCGCTTAAAAAAAAAAGATGTAAAACCCTCTGCAACTACTCCTGTTCTTTGAGAAGCTTTATTACATTTAATAAGCGACACAATGTGACTGCTAAATCATGTCAGGAGGCTTAAAAACAGAATTCAACTAACTTGGCTTGAAAGTATCACCAGACAAGTGACTAACCCTAAGTAAAACGGATCACAACAGAATTCCGCCTAGTGCAGATGAAAAGCCTACCTCAGGAGAGGCTGGCTGAGTGTTAAAATTTCACCAGACTTCAACAAGTAGTCATAAAGATGAGGAAGCTATTAATTAATATCTGCAAATGATGCAATATGTGGGCAGACAAGTTAAGTGCTAGGCAGATTAAAAGAAAAAGTGGGCCTACATTGACAAGAATTACCAAAATGAGAATGAAAATCATGCTACTTAGCATCTCTAAGGGAGATAAGCTGAAATTTCCATGTGTAAAAGGCATTAGATTTATGCTTCTATATAAATGCAAAGCAGCATTAACATGGTGCGTGAAGACCTAAGAATGAAAAGCTGCATAAGAGCTAACCACCACCCCTCCTAAATACCAAAACCTGCAAAACCCACAGACACAATTCCAAGCCCCAAAATGCAACAGAGACTACTTTTTGGGTGACAGCGTGCAGTATGTCTCCCAACAAAATCTGATAGGATTTCAGAAGTTGCCTAAAGCAAAAATGTTCAGAGCAATGCTGGCTGCCCTAGTTCAGCTCTAACTTACCTGAGCAGACTGACTTCGTGATTAGCAGCCTCTGGGGTATCACAAGACTCACAGAATCAGAATTAGAATCACAATTAACCAGGTTGGAAAAGACCTTCAAGATGAGTCCAACCTA
Organism: Tricholaema leucomelas; assembly: GCA_013400475.1. NCBI lineage: Eukaryota > Metazoa > Chordata > Aves > Piciformes > Lybiidae > Tricholaema lacrymosa > Tricholaema leucomelas. Next base: position 52,841 of record WAAF01016391.1, read on the forward strand.
TAACCTAACACCTTCTAATTAACTAAACTATGGCACTAAGTGCCTCATCCAGCCTCCTTTTAAGCACCTCCAGAGATTGTGCCTCCACCACTTCCAAGGGCAGCACACTCCAATGCCAATCGCTATTGCTGTGAAGAACTTCTTCCTAATATGCTCAGGGAGGTGGTGGAGTTGCTGTCCCTGGAGGTGTTCAAGCAAAGCCTGGATGAGGCACTTAGTGCCATGGTCTGGTTGATTGGCCAGGGCTGGGTGCTAGGTTGGACTGGATGAGCTTGGAGCTCTCTTCCAACCTGGCTGATTCTATGATTCTATAGACACACTTCTGTTGTGGAGACAGGGAATTAACGTGGCCAAGTCAGGAATATATATAAAATAGAACTACTTTATTTTCCTGAAACCCACCCCCAAACTATACACAGAAATTAATTTAGTTTTAATTAGCAGATTCAGTTTGACTGAGAAGATCTTACAAGGATACCATAGGGAAATTTGACTATTTTGGAAGTCAGGAGCTGGAAAAGGCTAAGCTACTAAACACAGCATCCCCCACTAGTGATCAGGCTGAGACGAAAGTTTACTCACAGGGGAGCCAAGCTGAGAGAAAGGGTGCTCCAGGTGCTTCTCCCCTCGCTCTCTTTCAGAAGACATCTGAGGCTCGTTAAGGCCTATCAAGCTGCATAAAGGGGGTGCTTATGGTGGGAAGCCATCAAAAGCAGGGACGGTCCTGTCCTTCAGGAGTTTGTCCTTCAGAGCACCAGGGGACTCCTTCTGCAGGAACTATCCAGGTGGGGGAGAACTCTAAGGCGGGAAGTCCCCTAGTATTTATACTCTCCCCAGACAAAGAGCCAAGTTACCGCTGCCTCTGTGTGAAGACCACAGCCAATGCCCAGCGTGATCCCAGTGTGGGCATCTGCATGGAGCACCCCTCATGCCAGAAGGGTCCTTTGCCCCCCCCTTCACACTTGCAGGGCAGCAGGGGCGGGGGGGGAACAGGTTTTTCACACTATTTCCTCTCCCATTGAAACCACGGAGGGAGAGGAATTTTTGGGTATACAGGACTCCAGGGCAACTTCTTCTCTCCAAACCTCCACACAATCTATAAACCTGATGCAAATGAATCCAAATTGCTCCTTTCATGCAGCCAATCAGTTAAATGGTTGCTTTTGCTCTTTACAGTATACAAGGTACTGTATCTAAGGAAACAAATTGTTGTATCACAGAAAATAATTCCAAGTTAAAGTTTATGGAGGGGTTGAAGTGCAGCTTGGTTGGGTTTTCTTTTGTTCTTTGGTGTTTTGGGTTTTTTTTAAGCAGAAGTAAAACTCTCTTTCCTTTTATGTTAATATTGCTGTCTCTTTTATGGTGTAATCCTGGTTTTATAGGACATTATATTGCTGTTTCAGGAGCAGCATTCAGATCTTCACCAATCCCCCACAGTGCCTTACATAAAGCTGCATATTTTATCCTGTCTTACTTGCCATTCATGCCCACCCACGAGACATATTAGTCAGATCCAAAGAATACAGCATTGTTATGCTGAAGATAGGCAGATTTATTTCTCTCTTAAACATTAATGATGCAGTATCCTCGCATAAATTTAGAGCACATCTTTATATGTACCAACTTGAAGATAGCCATGAAATATATCCATTTTTTCTGCAAAACAGGTTTTATACTATCAGTATAGAGTTAGCTGGCATTATTTCTGTGTGTGTCTTCAGCTAGTCCTGGTAAGACTGGAAATTAGGAGAGGAAAGTAAGCAAAACCACTTTATAGGAATTAATTGTGGCAAGTAGGACAAAGGAGGTTATTGTTCCCTTGTACTCAGCACTGCTCAGGATACATCTTGAGTGCTGTGTCCAGTTCTGGGCAACTCAATTCAAGAGAGATGTTGAGGTGCTGGAAGGTGTCCAGGGAAGGGCAGCAAGGCTGGGGAGGGGCCTGGAGCACAGCCCTGTGAGGAGAGGCTGAGGGAGATGGGGGTGTGCAGCCTGCAGAAGAGGAGGCTCAGGGCAGACCTCATTGCTGTCTACAACTACCTGAAGGGAGGCTGTAGCCAGGTGGGGTTAGTCTCCTCTCCCAGGCAACCAGCAACAGAACATGGGGACACAGCCTCAAGCTGTGGCAGGGGAGGTCTATGCTGGATGTTAGGAGGAAGTTGTTGGCAGAGAGAGTGATTGGCATTGGAATGGGCTGCCCAGGGAGGTGGTGGAGTGGCCGTCCCTGGAGGTGTTCAAGCAAAGCCTGGATGAGGCACTTAGTGCCATGGTCTGGTGGATTGGCTAGAGCGGAGTGCTAGCTTGGACTGAATGAGCTTGGAGGTCTCTTCCAACCTGGTTGATTCTATGATTGTATAAAGATGATATCCAATAGAATTATCTATCACTTCTTGTGGAAGCTCTCACATTCATTTTCTTATCACAGAATGTCAGGGGCTGGAAGTGACCCCCAAAGATCATCTAGTCCAACCCTCCCTGCCAGAGTAGGATCACTTATACCAGAATTAATTATATCCTTTAGCAACAGAATTTGGCTTCTGATATATACTGACACAAGATAGCAATGCTTCAGAAAAACACACAAACAAACAACCCCCCCCAAAAAAGAAATAAAAAAAAACAACTTCTTTCTTTTATTTTATGGCATAAGAAAGGGCAGTTTCACAATGAAGTTAAAACTGAAACCCCAGACTTGATCAGACACTCAAAGGACTAACCAACAGGGTACTTCTCAATCTTCTATCACCAAGAACAGCAAGAGAGACACAGGTGACACATAAACCAACCCAAGATGTTCCTGTAGATGACTGTCATTTCAGTAAGATAGTTCCTGTTCTCTCATTCAGCATATCTCATGTGGTCCCTTAGCAAAAGAGTTTAACAGGAGCTCATGGCCTCGCTTTCACAGTGGAGCTTGTGCTTTCCGCCATGCCATCAGTATCACACTGAAAGAGAAGAGGTCCTTGAAAAGGCCATGACAAAGTATGAAGGCAAGTGCTCAAGGAGGTCATGGATACCCCCTTCATGGAAGTGTTCAAGGCCAGTTTGGATGAGGCCTTGAGAAAGCTGGTCTAGTGGAAAGCGTCCCTGCCCACAGCAGAGGGATTGGAACAGGGTGAGCTTTAAGGTTGCTTCCAACCCAAGCCATTCTATCAAACTGAGAACGCAAGAGACTGCTGTCTCCCACAGCATTTTGCATTTATTTATCTCCAACGAGGTTGCTGCAGAGGTCAGGTGAGGGGTCACCATTTGCTCTAAGGAAACAGGACACTCTCAAGAGGAACAGCATTTCAAGCAAACAGTAGACTCCTTACAAATGTGCTGTTTCCTTAGCACATGTACTGCAACAAAATACTTTTTACATCCATAGTTACAAATAAGTTTCTTTGTCATGATAAGCCATACACTCCTTAGGATCAAATCCTCTGCTTGATTCTATGATTCTGTAATATCTTCTTGAAAGGAATCAGGCAGTCGAAGCTAGGTGCAGGGTTTGGTTTCACAGGGCTTACATTTCAGTGTGTGCTGGTTAGAGGCTAATGGGAATATTTTAATGAGAGAAATTAGATCATTGGATGAGAAAAGAAGATAGTGATGTCTATACCACTCATAGGTTCTGCTGGAAGACACAAGAACAAGAAACAGTAAACAAAACCATTCAGTTTCTGGCTGTTGCTCTTGCTTGCTGTATTAACTCCTCTGCCTGGATCTGTGTAACCCAATCTAATCTTTTCCCTCCTAACCTCTTGCCAACCTTTCACATGGGTCGGTGCAATCCCAGGCACAGATCCAGGCTGGGTGATGAATGGCTGAGAGCAGCCCTGAGGAAAAGGACCTGGGGGTCTGGGTCGACGAGAAGCTCAACATGAGCCTGCAGTGTGCACATGCAGCCCAGACAGCCAACCGAGTGCTGGGCTGCATCAAGAGAAGTGTGGCCAGCAGGNTAGGAGGAAGTTCTTTACAGTGAGGGTGGTAAGGCACTGGAACGGGTTGCCCAGGGAGGTTGTGGATGCTTCCTCCCTGGAGGCGTTTAAGGCCAGGCTGGATGAGGCCTTGAGCAAGCTGCTCTAGTGGGAGGTGTCCCTGCCTATGGCAGGGGGTTGGAGCTGGATGATCCTTGAAGTCCCTTCCAACCTAAACCATTCTATGATTCTATGATTCTATGATTTCACCCTGTACATAAGGGGGATTCCGAGATAAGGGAGAGGGTGGAAAGAAGGTAGGAGGTTGGTTGAAAGCCCTCCTGGGAGATTCTGCTGTTCGGGAGGAGTTTCATATTTCTGTATTACTTCCAATTTGTTGTGCTGGTTTGAGGCTAATTGGAATATTTTAATGAGAAAAAATAGATTTTAGGCTGTGAAAATAAAACAATGGTGATGGCTACTGCACTCATAGGCTTGCTGAGTCTGTGTTTCTCCTTGGGCTTCTTCTGAGCAACTAATCTTTCTGCTTCTAACCCCCCTTGCTGATACTCAAATGTCACCTTGCACATAAGGCAAACTCTGGGATAAGGCAGAGGGGTGGAAAGAAGGTGGAAGGGTGGTTGGGAGCCCCTCCTGGGGACTCTGGTTTCTGGAAGGGATGTTGTGTTTCTGTATTACCTTCAACTTGTATATTTCTGTATATATCTGTAACTGTTGTAACTCTCTGCTTGTATCTTGTGTTAAGCTGTGAATATAAAGCTTCATTCCTTAACTCCAGCTGGCTGAGTCTAGTCTGGGTGATTTCATAAGATGGGGGGGGCAGGGAACTCCCAAACCATCACACTTGTATATAATTGTATATAATTGTATATAGTTGTAAATATCTGCATATATATATATATATGTATATATAGTATATATATGCTTGCAAATTGTGCCACACTATAAATACAGCTTCATTCCTTAACTTCCAACCAGCTGAGTTAGTCTGGGTGAATTCCTAATGGCATGGGGGGGCATGTAACACCCAGACATCAACAGCTATTAAATATTTAGGTACACTTAGGTAATGGAGTTAGTGTGGTGTGTCAGTGAGGGGATGGGAAACTCCCAAACTGTGATCCTAATAATAGGATCTTGAACTGGTCAAAAGTCAAGAGGAAAAAGAAGCTCAAAATACCCCAACAAAATAGCTTGCAAAATTAAACACGGCATCCTGAAATCCTAAAGTACTGAACAAACCCAGTTACCTGGGCAGTATGCTAGAGAAAGAGAATGCAAAAGTGTAAGCCAGTTGAGCCCTTACTCCTGACCAAACACGAGGACTCACTGTTGTGGAGGGTCCACAGGCCCAAAAATAGGCTTACATATGCCTTGCCTTGCCTGGACATGTTTTTCTGCCCACACCAGAGGTAAACACATTAAACAAACACAAAGGGGCATAACAAACCTGGTGCCATAAAGTCTGGCCTGCCCAGCACCCCCATTTGTGTAAACATGGTTGTATAAGCCCATGCGCCCAGCTCATGTTTACTGGGTGCTAGGCCCATGGTATCCCCATATTTGGGAGGTCCAGGATTGTGGATTTGGCCTATTATGGTATGTTTGTCTGACTGCCAAAACCTGATTGGTCATTTTTGTGTCCAAAGGGCCACTAATCTCGACCCACATTTGATAAATAGAGATACACAGATAAACAATGTGCTTGCTTGCTTGCTCCTTCGCTCTTATTATCATGCTTAAGCCTGCCTGTATCTGCAGAGCTCAGTCTCCCATGTAGCTGTGCACCCTATTGCACGCCCACTGCCTGTCACTCTCTCGTAAGCTCCACTGCCTCTGAGTTACCAGGAAGCAGACCCTGGATTGTCTGCACATGATTGGCCTATCGGCCAGTGTGACATGTGCTGAGATTGCACGGCATTGTACTCCTCTGCACCTGAGGTCCTGCCTAAGAATCCCTAGACATACACACAGAGCGTCCAGAAGAAGCCAGGAGAACAAGGTCAGAGACTGTCGTTTCCCCAGAAGCTGGGAAGATTCTCCTCTCCCCTGAAGCTGGGAGAATTCCAGCCTCGACATCCATGGGCAGCCTCCCCTGAAGATTGGACACTTGTAATAGGCTGTGATGTAGCCCCAGAGGGTGATTGATAATTAATCAGAACTTGTGAGTAAATGCTTTGATGCCTCTGTAATTTCTATTGCCTCCTGCTATTGCAGAAAGAGCTTCAGCCCACCTGCTGGGCAAGCAGCATATTGACCCCAAGCGGTATTTGCCGCGGGGAAACTCCTCTCTCTGTTTATAGTTTGAATGTTTGCTAGTTATTATAACACTTACTGTTTGATGTTATTCCCATAATGTCTTTCATAACCATGTAAGAACAAATATTAATATTAAAAATTAGTGGTTGGGGGGTGGCAAGAGTTCAGAATATTGAAATTAATAAATTATATATTTCATAGAATATTATCTTGCATCAATTAATTTCTCCCCTCTGCCACAATTGGTGTAGGTGGCAGAATCCCCCTCCGTGACACTCACAGGCTATGACCACATTCTGTCTTTTCACTTACATTTCACTTCCTCTTGCATTCAAGGCTGATATTTCAGAAGCTCAACCTCGCTACAGAATAGTAGGCCATGGCAGCCCACAGGGAAAATGAGAGACATTGCCTACCCAGAAAAATTAATTTGGAAGCATCATAAGGCTCAGGGGGTAGGTTGCTGTCCAGCTGGCCTCTATTTTGTGCTGCGTTAATTAAAAGAGCATCGACTACCGCAGAAGTTTAACCTATCATAACACAGTAAAGTGGAGCAAGCTGCATTATAGTTCCATGCCACATTTCCATACACCTCCAGTAAAACAACACCCCACCCAAAAAATCACAGTATGACATAATGGGCTGGGATGGGAAGGACCTCCAAAGCTCATACAGTCTGAGCCCCCTGCAGTCAGCAGGGACATCCTCAACTACATCAGGTTGTCTGGAACCCTGTCCATCCTCACCTTCAGTATCTCCAGGGACAGGGCCTCAACCACCTCCATGGGCAACCTGTTCCAGTGTCCCAGCACCCTCATGGTGCAGAACTTTTTCTTAACATCCAATCTCAATCTGCTCTGCTCTAGTTTGAAGCCATTGCCCTCATCCTGTCCCTGCAGGCCTTCTCAAACAGACTCTCTGCAACCTTCTTGTAGCCCCCTTCAGGTACTGGCAGGCTGCTATTAGGTCTTCTTCTCTTTTCCAGGCTGAACACCCCCAGCTCCCACAGCCTGTCCTCACAGCAGAGCTGCTCAAGGTCTCTGATCAAGATGCCAGGTATACACTTCCAGCATGGAAGAGATTTGAGTCAAAGGCAGAAGGGATCTCACCTGGAAGAATCTCAAGCGACAGAGCTTTTTCTTCTTACTATGTACTTTCTCTGTGTAAGGTGGTCTGCAAATGTGTTCAGCTTCCACTACTGAAATGGCTTCAAAGGATCATACTAGTATCTCTTTCCCAGAGGTGTGCTTGTTATTGATCACTTCACAGAGAAGGTAATACTCTATCTCTGCCATTTTCAATTGTTAAATTCATTCATTTTGCTAACACAACACTTTAAAATTTCAACACTTCTCTCTTCTCAGGGTATGGTCATGCTGGAGACAACCTTAACATGAAATGATGCCAGTGTTAGGTACAGTCCAGTGGCACAGACCAAACAGCAGCCCAGTATCTCAGCACATGCAGTTCACTGCTGAGGAGCAGTAGCATAGACAACCATGAACGATGGCATTTAAACTGTGCCAATTTATGACCCTCTAAGAATCTCACTGCATTACTTCACTAGTTAGATAAAGGCAGATAAGGGTTTTAAGATTACCTACTTAAACTTTAAATAACCATCTGATTAGCTAATGGCTTTCATATTATGAGGTCCTTTTTTTACCTTCAAGTGCTGGCACAGAGACATTACGCTTCTTACCTCTACTAATCTGGTATGAATCAATAATGCAGCATTGCTAATGTAAATATCTTATGCAAATATTGAGTGAAAATAATACAAAATCTTGTATGTTTTTGTGATAGAGAATATTTCTTGACATTGAGAGAATTCAACCACTTGAATAAATGACAAACAAGGAAACCAAGATATAGAAAGGAAAAGTTTCCTAGGTGAGATCATATAGAACATCCATGGAAGCATGAGGTCAGAAAACAGGTTTTCTGATACTTCAGAAGCCTCACTGCTAAACCATCATCATCATAAAATCATCATAGAATCAACCAGGTTGGAAGAGACCTCCAAGCTCATCCAGTCCAACCTAGCACCCAGCCCTAGCCAATCAACCAGATCATGGCACTAAATGCCCCATCCAGGCTTTGCTTGAAATCTCCAGGGGTAGCAACTCCACCACCAAGCTGGGCAGCAACAACTTCCCTCTAACATCCAGCCCATACCTCCCCTGGCACAACTTGAGACTGTGTCCCCTTGTTCTGTTGCTGTTTACCTGGAAGAAGAGCCCAACCCCACCTCTTCCAGGCAACGAGCAACAGAACAAGGGGACACAGCCTCAAGTTGTGCCAGGGCAGGTTCAGGCTGGATGTTAGGAGAAGGTTTTTGCCAGAGAGAGTGATTGGCATTGGAATGGGCTGCCCAGGGAGGTGATGGAGTCACCATCCCTGGTGGTGTTCAAGACAAGACTGGATGGGGCACTTAGTGCCATGGTCTGGTTGACTGGATAGGGCTGGGTGCTAGGCTGGACTGGATGAGCTTGGAGGCCTTTTCCAACCTGGTTGGTTCTGTGCTTCTACGATTCTATGATACTTCACTCTTTTTCTAGGGAAAAGGTGCAGTAGAATAATGATGCTCTCACTGAATTGGAGATGAATACAGAAAAGTTGTATTTAAATATGTGCAGGAAAGGATATGGCATACATGAATCTTCAACACTTAATACAGATACAGGATACATAAGCATTCCCCCCAAAACCTTCCCCCAAACAAATCATAACCACCAAACCCCAGTGCTCATTTTCTCCCATCTTCCATTGTCTCACATTTAGGCCCCGAACAGGCAAGATTCACTGCAGGAAACAGCCTTGAAGGCTGCTGGCTTACAGGGTACCTCCTGCATTGCTACCTAGTTACCCAGAAAAGATCCCTCTGGAGAGTTGGAGAGGCAAGGAGGAAAGGGAACAAACTGACACTGCTGCTTACCTTTTAAGTGCTTGCAGGATTATGGCATTGAATAACATAATTACAATGTTATGGGGTGACCAGTTTGTCCCCTGGGATGGATCTTGGTCTCTGCAGCTTTTTTAGGGTGTCTAGGATACCCTAGACACCCTCAAATCACAAGAGGATGTTCAGGCTGGAGAAGAGGAGGCTGAGGGCAGAGCTCATTGCTCTCTGCAGCTCCCTGAAGGGAGGTTGGAGCGAGGAGGGGCCAGACTCTGCTCCTTGGTGGCAAGGGATAGGAGCAGAGGAAATGGTTCCAAGATGCTCCAGGGGAGGTTTAGGCTGGATGCTAGGAAATATTTCTTCCCAGAGAGGGTTCTCAAACTTTGGAATGTTCTGCCCAGGGCAGTGCTGGAGTCCCCATCCCTGGAGGTGTTCAAGCAGCCTGTGGAGCTGGTGCTTAGGGACACGATTTAGTGTTGAGCCTGCAGTGCTGGGTGGAAGGTTGGACTGGATGAGCTTGGAGGGCTCTTCCCAATGGCTATCTTCTCTGATTCTGTGATTCTTTACTCTTTCCTACCATAAATAATACTGTGTAGGTGTATGCTCATTGGTTGTCTTGCTTATTAAGAAGAAGAGCTTCTAATGTTTGCATTTCTCAGAAAGAATTCTCACCTACCAGAAAAAAAAACAACAAACAAACCTCTTCTGATTCCAGAGAAAAGTCTCTTTTCCATCAGGCCAGTCAGTAATCCTGGCTCTTGACCTTGTCAGGTAGCACCTGTGTGTTACCACTGACAGTTACAGCCTGCAGACAGTGCTGGGAGGCTGTCTCAGCTGCCTCCAGTCCTTGTTCTCTCCTCTCACAACAACTCAAGGCACGGTTCTACATTTTGTCACAACTAAGATGCTGCAAGGGCAAGCTACACTGAAAGAGAAGCCAGCAGGTTCTTGCATCCTTTTCCTCTTTATGCCAGCTCTAGAGATCAGAAGGCTGCAGGACCTGTTGGGACCAGTTGGCCCCTCGCCATCTCAACTGACTCACATTGTGGCTCCGTGATCACTGCATCCAATGCTACATGGAAAGCAGAAACCTTTTCAGGTAACCTTTTGCTGTTGCAGTGCCATAAGCGTAAGCAGAATTACACCACTATCAGCTACTGCTTCTCTTCTTCTCTTTCCTCCACCCTAAATGAAGAAGAATATTCAATTCACCCCATAGGATCCAGGATGATCAGTTGACTGAATAGCTGTCAAGAAAAGAAAGAAATTCATATTTAGAGTCTTACTCCTATACTCAAGGGGTCTGCAGGAAGCTAGATTAAGGACAGAGAGCAGAGACACTTTAGTTGGAGTCTGGGGACTGTATTTCAGGATGGGTGCTTCTGAAAAGATTAAGATAAATTTGTCTACATGACATATTGATGAATACATATTTATCTCTTGCCAGCCTTACATTAATAGCATTGAGCAAGGGATTAAAACTGGATGCTCCTTGAGGTCCCTTCCAACCCTGACAGTTCTGTGATTCAAGGAATTCAGCATCTGTCCCTGCACCTAATAAGCATTACTAGAGCCAGCACTCCGCTTTCTTAAGGTCTGGAAAAGCTGAAATGTTTAAAGGTGACATTCCAGCAATCATGACAGCACAAGTGAGTACCTCCAGTGAGGACACACACGGTGACACAAACTGCCTTAGCACTGATTGCTTCCAGCTCTCATGAGTCCCTGGCAAACATTATTACATCAATTACTGCTGGGTTGCATCTTGCGGGCAGTATTTGAAGTTCCACAGTGCCATTATTTCACGAACAACAACACACAAATTAAACTTTAAAATAAAGAGAGAAGGAGAGATCTACTAACTAACTGTAATGTTATCAGCTGGATCCCAGGGAAGGCAGTTCTAGGGAGCAGGCCATGGGGCTGCACTTTGGAGACTTTTTTTTTCCTTTTACCTGGAGAAAATCTTTAAACAGACAAAAGTACAGACATTGTACAGTACTTAAAAATCAGATTTACCCTCGTGAACAAGAGCAATCTTTTTCTAAGCTAGGAAAAAGGATATAGATGTGATGGAAGGTGTCCAGAGAAAGGCCACGAGGATGATCAGAGGGCTGGAGCTGCTCTGCTGTGAGGAGAGACTGAGGAAGCTGAGGCTGTTCAGTCAGGAGAGGAAAAGGCTCTGAGGTGACCTTATTGTAGTCTTTCAGTATCTTAACGGGGCTACAAGAAAGCTGGGGAGGGACTTTTGAGGATGTCAGGCAGTGATAGGACTGGGGGGAATGGAACAAAGCTTTAAATAGGTAGATTCAAACTGGAAGTTAGGAAGAAGTTCTTCATCATGAGGGTGGTGAGACCCTGGAACAGGTTGCCCTGGGAGGTGATGGAAGCCTCATCCCTGGAGGTATTTAAGGACAGGCTGGATGTGATCAGCCCATGGCAGGTCGGTTGGAACTGGATGATCCTTGTGGTCCCTTCCAACCCTGACTGATGATTCTATGATTCTAAATGTTCTATTTCATGTGTGGAAGCCTGCAGAAAATTCAGTGACACAGCAGCTCCACAGCTCGTGAATTCAGATTCACGTGTTCTTTGTGGGCATGCACAGCTAATCTCAGGTTAAGAGCAAGCTTGATGCCAAGCTAAAAATGAGGAAAGAAACAGATGGTAAAAGTGATATAACTAATAAATGAAAACTTGCAATTTCATAGAATCAAGCAGCCTGGAAGAGACCTCTAAGATCAGCCAGTCCAACCTAGCACCCAGCCCTAGACAATCAACCAGACCATGGCAGTAAGTGCCCCAGCCAGGCTTTGCTTCAACACCTCCAGGGACGGCGACTCCACCACCTCCCTGGGCAGCCCATTCCAATGCCAATCACTCTCTCTGTGAAGAACTTCCTTGAGACTTTAGTCTAGTGATAAAGGATGCTGGGATGAAGGTTGGACTGGATGATGCTGGTGGTCCTTTCCAGCCATAGCGATTCATAGTGATTAGTTGTTGTGCTGAGGGATTTGGTTTAGTCAAGGACTTGTCAGTGTGAAACTAATGATTGGACTCCATGATCTTGAAGGTCTTTTCCAATCTAAGAAATTTTAACATCCAGCCTAGACCTCCCCAGTTTGACTGAGTTCAAGTTTTCTGACATTAAATGCAAATAAATGAAAACCCAAAATAGTTTGATTGATTTGAATCACTTGAAGGAATATCGCATTGTTACTTCAGCCCAAGTCATGTTTTTTTCTCATCTTTGCCTTCTTCTGGCCCCCAAAATGCATTAGATCACAGCTCTTTGAAAATAAGGAGCACACAAAAAGATGACAGTGTCTCAACGGTCCCAGACTAATCAAGAGCTATTAAGAAGTAAGATTAGGAAGTATCAGGTAAGTCTCAGAAGTAAAACAGCTTTTGCTTCTGCTGGCCTCCATTCCATTTGAATTCCACCCTCCCACCACCCCAGTAATGATTCCATTTGTTAAACATCTGAAGACTCACCCTGCAAAGAAAGAATCTCAAAAGCTTTTTCCCTGTAGACTTTTGTTCCAGAAATTACTAAATAAACTAAAGCCAGACACAGGCAATAGTTACCATACTCCTGAGACTGCAGAGAAAATCTGCTCATTAGCACTGATGCTTAGTTTTGATTCAGGAGGAAGCGTAAAACACATTATAACCTCCAAAACTGCAAGCAAGTGGTCAGGTTTAAAAATATTACAAAGAATAACTAGCAGAACTTTCAGCATTAGCCCTGAAGCTGAACTTCACAGACCAAGTAACAAACAGGGAAATGGTACAAGGAAAACGAACAACTAAAGCAACAGAAATAAAGACAACTTCGGTGAGGTTTTATAACTCTTCATCAGTGCTGCAGCTTTCCACATGTTCAATACAATTTCCCCATTACCACATCACTGCATTAAGTGACTAGAGTAAAAAAAAAAGAAAAAACAGATTGCAGAAAACAGCAAACACCTGGTTGGAAGAGCTCCCCAAGCTCATCCAGTTCAACCTTCCACCCAGCACTGAAGGGTCAACACTCAACCATGTCCCTAAGAGCCAGCTCCACAGGCTGCTTGAACACCTCCATGGGTGGAGACTCCAGCACTGACCTGGGCAGAACATCCCAAAGGCTGAGAACCCTCTCTGGCAAGAAAGATTTCCCATCATCCAGCCTGAACCTCCCCTGGGGCAGCTTGGAACTATTTCCACTGCTCCTGTCCCTTGCCACCAAGGAGCAGAGCCTGCACCTTCATTGCTCCAACCTCTCTTTGGGGAGCTGCAGAGAGCAATGAGCTCTGCCCTCAGCCTTCTCTTCTCCAGCCTCAATACTCCTAGCTCCATCAGCCCCCACCTCACAGCCGTGCTCCTCCAGGCCCTTCTCCAGCCTTGTTACCCTTCTCTGGACAGGCTTCAGCCCCTCAATATCCTTCCTGTAGTGACTGGCCCAGAGCTGAATACATCACTCGAGGCGTGGCCTCCCCAGTGCTGAGCACATGGGGATGATCCCCTCCCGTCCCTGATGCCCACTCTGTTTCTGCTCCCAGCCAGGCTGCCATTGGCTTTCTTGGCCTCCTGGGCACTGCTGGCTCACATTTATTCAACTGTCAATACTGGTGGTTAAACTGTAAGTGTTTTTAAACTATTGTTAGCAAGTGTTTATGAATAACATTTTTTTACTCAGTTTAGGAATCCAAAAAGGGAGTTATTTTTTTTTTTTTGTAAGCAGTGACTTCTGTGGAGGGGGCGGGTACAGGCTGTTAGGAGGTAACAGGATGTTAGGAGGAAGTTCTTCACAGAGAGAGTGATTGGCATTGGAATGGGCTGCCCAGGGAGGTGGTGGAGTCACCATCCCTGGAGGTGTTCAGAGAAGTCTGAATGAGGCACTTAGTGCCATGGTCTGGTTGATTGGACAGGGCTGTGTGCTAGGTTGGACTGGCTGAGCTTGGAGGTCTCTTCCAGCCTGACTGATTCTATGATTCTATGAATCATAGAATACTTTGAATATTTAATACCACACTGGCCTTGGAGATCCTTTGTTGCTGATTCTATGACTGGATTTAAATACAAGCTAACAACTGGGTTTCTGCCTTAGGTTTTACTCTAATGTAAGAAGAGGCAATTTGTAATAGACTAACTACAAAAATAAGATCTGCTAAATTTTATTTTTAACTCATCATGGTTGAAAATTAATACCTAGCGTAAATTATCACAAATTACATACTTCATATTTCATCATAATGTGCGCACAATTAATGTGCCTCTGAAAACAGAACCAAAATTAAAGCCTTCTATTTCAGAATGATAGTCTGCTTACATTTCAAATTTTGTGTCCTAGGATAGCCCATATTCCTCTCTTCTCCTTCTCACTCACTGGGAGAAGAAAGGTGTGAAAACTGCTTCCCCGCCCTGCCCTGCAGGCTTGAAGTGGGGCAGCA
>WAAF01016392.1:1837-11852 GCA_013400475.1 Tricholaema leucomelas
TTATCTGCTGCCCCACAACAGGACTTTATTCTAGAGGGATGTGTGATCCACTGCCCCACAACAGGACTTTTTTCTGCAGGGTCGTGTGAGCTGCTGCCCCACAACACTGCAGCTCCTCCAGCCCATTGGTTACAGGGTAAAGGAGCCCAAAAGCCATGGTTTTTATTAGTTAGCAGCAACGACCTTTTATTTTGGGGGGGGATTATTTGTGCATTAAGAGCGCGGAATGGAGATGTGCTATGTAAGGAAGTTATTCTTTGCTAATTTGCAGCTTTTAAAGCACACAGCACACTATCTATTATGTATCATGCATTACAATTACAACAACAGTTTAATTAATCACCAGCACCCTGTTTTGTATCAGTCTGCTGCTGCATCCTGGGTAATGGCGTTGTTTACCATTTAGCAAGTGGCAACATTTCACTCTGTTTCACTACATTAAACTGCTCAAATAAAGCAAACGGATATTGGAAAGAGTTGGCCATCTGCCTTTATTTTCTTTTACTTTTGTTAAGGAAAGAAGTAGGGGGGGGGGGGGGGGGGAAAAAAAAAAATACCCCACCCCACCCCTAGCCTCTGAAAGGAGAAAGAGCACAGCCATGAAACTGATAGTGACAAAAAACACCCTTCTTTTATTTTTTTTCTTTCTTTAATCAGGTCAAAATCTCATCTAAATGCAGTTCTGATGAATGGTAAAAAGCTTGCTTTGTGGATTTGGAGTGGGTCTCAAGACCAGCAATGAAGTCTAATGATTATTTAATGGTGCCGCACTTGAAGCAGGATTATGTGAGACTCTCTCCCCCGTTAAGAGTTTGATGAATAGGTTTTGTGACAGCCATTTAGGAATAAACAAGAATTCATCAGTCTGCATAAGAAGAAGCCAGTTTATAGATTAAGTTTCTTGAGGTAATTCATGAGGTCAGTCCCATTTAGATGTAGACTATTAGGGCTCAGCTTTTGAGAGCGCCCATACAAGGGAGTTACTCCAAATGGACCCCGCTAATACAAAGCCCCCTTTCAGAGGGAAGCCTGAAATTTTTATGACCCTGCTGCTAGGAAGCACATCAACTTGTCACTGTGAAGATCTGCTGGGGCAAGACCTCATCACTCTATTAAAGAGCTCTGTGACCCTATTGATTTGAAGTATTTAAAGCAGGGGTGAAGTTCAAAGCAATTTCTTTTCTATACTATTACTCAGCCTCTCTGTGTCTTGGCTCTAAAACATCTGCTGTCAGTTCCTCTCTGGTGTCTGACTCTGGAATCTGTCACTGGAGAGCAGAGTAGTTTTATTTAGAATAAATTGGATTCCTTTTCAGTTTTTCAGCATTTCATATCGTGGTCAATGGTTTGCACTCCTTCATGTGCCAGGAGACTTAACTGCCACTGTACCCTTTCATGTCTCTCATGACTCAGCCAGAGCTTGCTCCCGATGCTCTGTAATCGAATCTTCCCATCCTAACAGGTAAGAGTTTCTCTAATTGCCCAATCAATAAATATAATAAATAAAATAAAAAAAAGAAAATAATAATTAAAAAAAACCCACAAAAACAAAAAAGGAGGGGAAAAACCAAAAACAAACCAAAACAANCTCTCTCTGTGAAGAACTTCCTCCTAACATCCAGCCTATACTTCCCCTAGCACAACTTTGAGGCTGTGTCCCCTTGTCCTGTTGCTGGTTGCCTGGCAGAAGAGACCAACCCCCACCTGGCTACAGCCTCCCTTCAGGTAGTTGTAGACAGCAATGAGGTCTGCCCTGAGCCTCCTCTTCTGCAGGCTGCACACCCCCAGCTCCCTCAGCCTCTCCTCATAGGGTTTGTGTTCCAGGCCCCTCACCAGCTTTGTTGCCCTTCTCTGGACACCTTCCAGCACCTCAACATCTCTCTTGAATTGAGGAGCCCAGAGTTGGACACAGCACTCAAGGTGTGGCCTGACCAGTGTTGAGTACAGGGCAAGAATAACCTCCCTTGTCCTTCTGGCCTACTGGCCCTCGTCCTACTGACTCTGGAGACAAAACCCTAACAGGAGCTTTCTACAATCGCTTGCCCAGAGAGAAAAAACAGACATTGGGTAAACAGCTCTGCTATTTTTAAATGTCAGCAAGCAAACCTCTCAGAGGGGCTTCTTCAGAATCAAGCAGGGTTCTTACCTTCTCTCTAGAAACTGCAGGCACTGGGGCGCCTTCTCAAGGCTTAATAACACATCAGATCGTGTGTGTTTATTGGAGATGTGGTTTCTGACACCCAGGTGGTTATTTAAGGCTGTGGGGGAGCACGAGATTAATATTCAGTTCGATGATGTCAGACAGAACGCTGGAGATAAAAGCAGGAGCAAAGGTAATGGTTACCAAAAATATTTAAGATAATGATGCATAGCAACAGAGAGAAATGAGGTAGGGTTTTCCTGTGGAAGGTACAGAAGTACGGAAAGCAAACTTATCTGTCATCTTCATCAAGGGAACTGACTTCTAATGTGGTGAAAAATGCACCTTCTCTCAGGGACCACTTTGTCAAATCACTGCCATGTTCCTACCCTACCTGGTCTGTTTAGCCACCTTTTATCACAGCCTCTAACAAATTGGCTCCTAGAACCAAGATAAAAGGGGTATGTTTCAGCAGACAGAAATGTGTCCGTTGTTCTCAGCTGATTTACTTCTGCCCCACAATCTGTGTCGCCATCGTTTCATTAATGCTGCCTCTTTTTGGTTGTACAGGGAGCTCCTTTTCAAACTGAGTGCATTTCTGTGGAGGGATGAGGGGTGGTGGTAGCCAGGGGGAGGTTGCTCTCTTCTGCCAGGCAGCCAGCACCAGAACAAGAGGACACAGCCTCAAGCTACGCTAGGGGAAATTTAGGCTTGAGGTGAGGAGAAAGTTCTTCACTGAGAGAGTCATTGGACACTGGAATGGGCTGCCCAGGGAGGTGGTGGAGTCGCCGTCCCTGGAGCTGTTCAAGGCAGGATTGGACGTGGCACTTGGTGCCATGGTCTAGCCTTGAGCTCTGTGGTAACAGCTTGGACTTGATGATCTGTGAGGTCTCTTCCAACCTTGGTGATACTGTGATGGTCTGATTGATTGGCTAGGGCTGGGTGCTAGGTTGGACTGGATGATCTTGGAGGTCTCTTCCAACCTTGTTGATACTATGATACTGTGATACTGTGATTATTTTTATTGCAAGATGGCAACTGCAAGGTTTATTCAGCAGGATCTTTAAGAGCCTGGAAGCCTGAAGATGGATGTACCTATTGCTTGTCAATCAAAACACACCTCCTTCGCAGCCTTGTGTTTTCTTTAGTCAGCATTAAAATCATCTTACTGCTGTCTGAGGTCAAGAGTAAATGCACCAGCAGGATCCCTGCCTGAGAATTTCCAACAAAGAGAGCACTAAAGATGAGGAAGGAAGATCATGGAATCACAGAATCACAGAATGGTTTAGGTTGGAAGGGACCTCAAGGATCATCCAGCTCCAACCCCCTGCCATAGGCAGGGACACCTCCCACTAGAGCAGGCTGCTCAAGGCCTCATCCAGCCTGGCCTTAAACGCCTCCAGGGAGGAAGCATCCACAACCTCCCTGGGCAACCTGTGCCAGTGTCTCACCACCCTCACTGTAAAGAACTTCCTCCTAACATCCAGTCTAAATCTCCCCTCCTCCAGCTTAAACCCATTCCCCCTCATCCTGACATTACCAGACCTTGTCAATAGTCCCTCCCCAGGCTTCCTGTAGGCTCCCTTCAGATACTAATACTAATTCCTCTGAAGGAATGAGTGATAAACAAAATCCTGAGCCATTTCTTCTCACTTTCTGTTTTTCAAAAGCTGGAGCTGGTAGAAGCCACTGGCAACAGAGCACCATTACAAGCTGATACTGTCCCGAGCTCAGGCTGCTGAAGATGTTAGCATTCACAGCACCTTCTCCCAGGGCACATTCCAAAATGAAACTGAAACTTGCTGGACCAAGTGTAGTCCATCAAAAAATAAACCCAACCAACCCTACTGACAAAAAAGGTGGGGTTGGTTTCTCCCCTCACCCCCTGAGCCTAAGGAAACAGGAGAGTTTCAAATCACTGCTCTCTGCCATATAAATCTGCATGCTGAAGGTCAGGGCAAAGGCAACAAATCACAGTGTTGGGCTGTTTGGTGGGGTTTTATTTTCCTCCTCATCTTTGATTTTAGATTATGAATGATGCAGGATTTTATAGAGCATGCAAATTTATTGCCACATTAATAGGCCCCCCTGTTTATATCCGGCAACATATGTTATGTTCACTAGGAATCACTAGGAAGCAGCAGCATTTTTAGGCATGGAGGGGGAGGCAATTAAAGAATTAGGTCTAATTACTGTGAAAATCTCTGGAAGAAATACACAGAAATCTTTTGAGGAAAGGGGAGAAAAAAAAAAAACCCCACAAAGAGAAGGCAGGGAAATATTCTTTAATGTGTCCACTGTTGTAACCTGTCTTTCTAATCCATGGATTCTTCACCAACACCATCTTAACTAAGGAGCAGTTAAGTAAAAATAAGCAGAGAAAAAAAATCTGCTTGTGTGGAATATTTCTCCCCCTTTGAGTCTTTGTGGACATCTTGTTTCTAAAAGCTCAGCGTGCACCAAACTAAATACTCACTAGACAGCAACCAGCTTCTTGTTTAACAAGGGCTTCGGCCCCAGCATGACAGCAAAACCAATCAGCATTGCTGGTCTTGTTTAACCTCATGAGGCTGGCTTGTGCCCACCTCTCCAGCCTCTCAACGTCCCTCTGGATAGATCCCTGCCCTCCAACCTGTCTGCTGCACCACACATCTTGGTGTGGTCTGCAAACTTGCTGAGGGTGCACTCAGTGCCACTGTCCATGGCAAAGATGTTAGTATCATAGTATCATCAGGGTTGGAAGAGACCTCACAGATCACCAAGTCCAACCCTTCACCACAGAGCTCAAAGCTAGACCATGGCACCAAGTGCCACGTCCAATCCTGCCTTGAACAGCATGTTGAACAAGACTGGTGCCAGGACTGATCCCTGAGGGACTCCAGCTGTCACTGGCCTCCACTTGGACATGCACCCATTGACAGCCACACTTTGGGTGCATCCATCAAGCCAGTTCTTTATCCATGTCATGGTCCACCCACCAAACTCATGTTTCACCAGCTTGGAGACCAGGATGTGGTGTGGGACAGTGTCAAAGGCCTTGCTCAGGTCCAGGTGAATGGCACCAGTTGCTTGCCTCTCATCTATGAATGTTGTGACCTGTTCATAGAAGGCCACCAGGTTTGTCAGGCAGGATTTACCCTTGCTGAAGCTATGGTGATCCTTGAGGTCCCTGCCAACCTAAGCCATTCCATGTCAGATGCATAACTTGTGTGTTAGCCTCACTTCAGCAGGGATTGCTTGTGTCAAAGTCAGTTCACATTCCCAGGCTTTTATGTTTGTTTATAACTTAAATGTTGATCTGCTTTATCTATGTGTTGCCATATCCATCCTTCTCTTTAATCATTCTTTCTCTACAAGTAGGCTATCTTCCCCCCCACCCCCCAATTCCTGCATGTTATGAGTTTTGCCCCCAGCAGACTGGAACATGTCCAGAGAAGGGCAACAAAGCTGGTGAGGGGCCTGGAACACAAACCCTATGAGGAGAGGCTGAGGGAGCTGGGGTTGTTTAGCCTGGAGAAGAGGAGGCTCAGGGCAGACCTCATTGCTGTCTACAACTACCTGAAGGGAGGTTGTAGCCAGGTGGGGGTTGGTCTCTTCTGCCAGGCAACCAGCAACAGAACAAGGGGACACAGCCTCAAGTTGTGCCAGGGGAGGTCTAGGTTGGATGTTAGGAGGAAGTTGTTGGCAGAGAGAGTGATTGGCATTGGAATGGGCTGCCCAGGGAGGTGGTGGAGTCACCATCCCTGGGGATGTTCAGGAAAAGCCTGGATGAGGCACTTAGTGCCATGGTCTGGTTGACTGGATAGGGCTGGGTGCTAGGTTGGACTGGATGATCTTGGAGGTCTCTTCCAACCTGATTGATTCTATTCTATTCTTCAGAGATAATATCTCCCCCCATTCTAGGTTTTTTTGTGTGGATGCTTCACATCCTGAAGTATTATTAATCATGTTAGCATCCCTTAAAGGAGTAATGATCATCAGCAATCCTTTCTGTTTTCTCAAAACCACTAGAATAAAGTAAAGCTGATATTAATTATCAATAAATTAGAAGGGGAGGTGTGTTTTGTGGAGATTGAATATCTGTTTTTCATCTGTATTACAATGGAATCTAGAGGTGCTAGAAAATATGAGGGTGGCTCTGGTTTAGGTGCTGCAGAAAATCCAGCTTAAATGTCCCAGCTAAGAAAAGACATAGATATGAAGGGGACAGGTAGAGTCAGGGCTAGAAGCCAAACCTTTTTCCTCTGTTCAGCTCTCTGTGATGATGCAGAAGTGTGGCTTGGTGAGAGAGGAAGGGCTTGTGCTTCAAAAGACAGGTGGCCAGCAGGCTAAGAGACGTGATTCTGTCTCACTACTCTGGTCTGATGAGACATCACCTGCAGTGCTGTGTTCAGCTCTGGGGCTCTCAGCACAAGCTAGACATGGACCTGCTAGAGCGGGACCACAGAAGACTGCCAAGATGATAGAAGGCTGAAGCACCTCTTCCATGAAGACATGGTGAAGGAATCAAAGCTGTTCGACACGGAGAAGAGGTGGTGTCAGGGAGACCTTAGAGATGCATTACAATAGCCTCCTCTGCAGGCTGAAGAGACCAAATCCACAGGAGAGGTGCTCCAGCCCTCCGAGCATCTTTCTGGCCTCCTCTGGACCCACTCCAGCAGGTCCATGTTTATCTTATGTTAGGGGCTCCAGAGCTAGGTGCAGAACTCCAGGTGAGGTCTCAGCAGAACAGAGTGGCAGAATCACCTCTCTTCACCTGCTGGCCAAGCTGCTTTTGATGCAGCACAGGATGTGATTTGCCTTCTGGGCTGCAAGTGCCCACTGCTGACTCATGCACAGCTTCTTATCCACGAGCACCCCCAAGTCATTTTCTGCAGGGCTGCTTTCCATTTCATCGTGCCCTAGCCTGGACTGGTTTTGAGGGTTGCCTCAACCTAGGTGCAGGACTTGGATGCTTTAAGCATGGATAAGGAGCATGAATAGAGATGGCCAACAATTCAGACAAGGCTGGATGTAGCTGAGGCTTTCCAAAGTTTATCACCATATCAGCAAATATGAGGTGCACTTGTGAAACTGTATTTCCATGTATTTCACCTTTAGAGTGGTCTGAATAAAAAGTGAAATTAAATTGGAGATTAGAAGAGACAATCAATGGGAGTGCATGCAGAGGCAGAGGACAGAGAAATATTTAACCTCACATTACCCTCATAGCTGCCCACAGCTCGTCATGGGATGTCATTATCAGAGCAGACTCAACTCACTGTGTCATATTCATAGAATCATAGAATCAACCAGGTTGGAAGAGACCTCCAAGCTCAGCCAGTCCAACCTAGCACCCAGCCCTAGCCAGTCATCCAGACCATGGCACTAAGTGTCTCAGCCAGGCTTTGCTTGAACATCTCCAGGGACAGTGACTCCACCACCTCCCTGGGCAGCCCATTCCAATGCCAATCACTCTCTCTGCCAACAACTTCCTCCTAACATCCAGCCTAGACCTGCCCTGGCACAACTTGAGGCTGTGTCCCCTTGTTCTGTTGCTGCTTGCCTGGCAGAAGAGCCCAACCCCCACCTGGCTACAACCTCCCTTCAGGTAGTTGTAGCCAGCAATGAGCTCTGCCCTTAGCCTTCTCCTCTGCAGGCTGCACACCCCCAGCTCCCTCAGCCCCTCCTCACAGGGCTGTGTTCCAGGCCTCTCAGCAGCCATTTGCAGGGTTTGAGCCCAAAATATTTCCCAGGTATGCACTGGCGTTTCTCAGCAGTTGTTTTGTACGCTCAGCTTTCCGTCCTGGGAAGTCTGAGTTTATTAGCCATCCATTATAATTGACACATTGTTGCAGTAGGGGTGAATAGATGCATTAGACAGATGATCTTAATTGGCTTTCATCCAAAAGAATTAAAATAAAAAGACAGCTGAATTTCATTCACATTTTCAATTAGTAAAACTTCCTTTCATTATTACAATGCTTGCTGAAACAGCAGCCACATCAGGGTGACAAATCCCGTTATCATGCTTTCTGCAATTGTCTCCCAAGAAGGCATCTATTGAAAGCATTGTCTGAGCATGTGTATAATGCTGACAATCAAGCTCTGCTCCTAAAGCTGGGGGAGGCTGTCTGGCTGTGATCTCTACAGAATCACATTTCTTTTCCCGTGCTCCTGGTTCTCCGGCGCCGTGTGCTTGTGCTGGGGCAATGCGCTCTGACAGGCTGTGCGTGCTAACAAGATCAATCACCCAGCATTAGTGGGACTCTCATGCTTTCCACCTCTTTTTTTTTTCCCCTTCCCTTTTCTTTATTGAGCATGATCCTCTGCAGGTGTTATTTGTTGGTCAGGCTGTTACATAGCAAATGTGGATATGATTTTTTTGTAGGGAGTAGATAACAGCTGAACTCATCTTGCAGACAATGGTTTCCCACCAAAGTACTAATAGAAAAGAATGGGAAAATAGCTCTTTAGGCATCAGAGGAAGAAATAATTGCCTTCTTGGGGGTGGGGAGCAAACAAAGGGCTATTAAGGTGTTGGGGGTTTAAGTCCTTTTGGAGCAGCTAACCAACCTAATGCTAAAGTGTTGGAGGTTTAAGTCCTTTTTCAGCAGCTAACCAACCTAATGCTAAAGTGTTGGGGGTTTAAGTCCTTTTGGAGCAGCTAACCAACCTAATGCTAAAGTGTTGGAAGTTTAAGTACTTTTTCAGCAGCTAACCAACCTAATGCTAAAGTGTTGGGGGTTTAAGTCCTTTTGGAGCAGCTAACCAACCTAATGCTAAAGTGTTGGAAGTTTAAGTACTTTTTCAGCAGCTAACCAACCTAATGCTAAAGTGTTGGGGGTTTAAGTCCTTTTGGAGCATCTAACCAACCTAATGCTAGGCTGTTGAAGGTTTAAGTCCTTTTGGAGCAGCTAACCAACCTAATGCTAGGCTGTTGGGGGTTTAAGTCCTTTTGGAGCAGCTAACCAACCTAATGCTAGGCTGTTGGGGGTTTAAGTCCTTTTGGAGCAGCTAACCAACCTAATGCTAGGCTGTTGGGGGTTTAAGTCCTTTTGGAGCATCTAACCAACCTAATGCTAGGCTGTTGAAGGTTTAAGTCCTTTTGGAGCAGCTAACCAACCTAATGCTAGGCTGTTGGGGGTTTAAGTCCTTTTGGAGCAGCTAACCAACCTAATGCTAGGCTGTTGGGGGTTTAAGTCCTTTTGGAGCATCTAACCAACCTAATGCTAGGCTGTTGAAGGTTTAAGTCCTTTTGGAGCAGCTAACCAACCTAATGCTAGGCTGTTGGGAGTTTAAGTCCTTTTGGAGCAGCTAACCAACCTAATGCTAGGCTGTTGGGGGTTTAAGTCCTTTTGGAGCATCTAACCAACCTAGTGCTAGGCTGTGGGGGGTTTAAGTTTTTTTGGAGGAGCTAACCAGCCTAATGCTAGGCTATTGGGGGTTTAAGTCCTTTTGGAGCAGCTAGCCAACCTAATGCTAAAGAGTGGAAGGTTTAAGTTCTTTTGGAGGAGCTAACCAACCTAATACTCTGTTGTTGGGGGGTTAAGTCCTTTTGGAGCAGCTGATCAACCTCATGCTAAAGAATGGAAGGTTTAAGTCCTTTTGGAGGAGCTAACCAACCTAATACTCTGTTGTTGGGGGGTTAAGTCCTTTTGGAGCAGCTGATCAACCTCATGCTAAAGAATGGAAGGTTTAAGTCCTTTTGGAGGAGCTAACCAACCTAATACTCTGTTGTTGGGGGTTTAAGTCCTTTTGGAGCAGCTAACCAACCTAATGCTCTGTTGTTGGGGGTTTAAGTCCTTTTGGAGCAGCTAACCAACCCAATACTGGGCTGTTGGGGGTTTAAGTCCTTCTGGAGCAGCTAACCAACCTAATACTCTGTTGTTGGGG
>WAAF01016393.1:9170-35294 GCA_013400475.1 Tricholaema leucomelas
CAGCAACAGAACAAGGGGACACAGTCTCAAGTTGTGCCAGGGGAGGTCTAGGCTGGATGTTAGGAGGAAGTAGTTGTCAAAGAGAGTGATTGGCATTGGAATGGGCTGCCCAGGGAGGTGGTGGAGTTGTCGTTCTTGGAGGTGTTCAATCAAAGCCTGGCTGGGGCACTTAGTGCCATGGTCTGGTTGACTGGATAGGGCTGGGTGCTAGGTTGGACTGGATGATCTTGGAGGTCTCTTCCAACCTGGTTGCTTCCATGATTCTATGGGGGAGGGCAGATGGGTCTGTGTTACAGTCCCCTCAACAGCACTCCCTTCAATAGCACAATCTCTTCTGCTTGCTGAATATGACCCCCATCCCTTCTCTATTAGCAGTGTGGGGAAAAGCTTTGCCTTCAAGAAGGACTAGCTGACTAATTAAGTGTCAAGGTCACTCCCAAGATTGGTTAATGAGTAACAGTTGAGGTGGAAGCTCCAGCAATCACTACTTCTTTTTCAGTCAACCTGGTACGTGTGGAGAAAGCAGACCCAGCAGGACATTTCTTCAGGCAGAGTTGGGCTGGTTGGGTGGGAAGGGAAAGCAGGGAGGGGGATAAGTAGGTCATTTCCAACTCCTGAAGAAGGTTCTGAATTCAGGCTGGGTTTTGGAGGCACACTTGCTGGGCTGTAGTCACGGCAATGAAAACCCCAGTGAAATGACTAATGCTCTGTGCAGCTTCAGGGAAAATAGGAAGCAGCTGTGGCTGCAGCCTTTCCAGCCTGAAAGGCCTAATTATTGGGAATACTTGGACTGGCATTAGATGAGGTAAACCAGAGCTGTTGAATTGCTTTCATTGTCTCCATTCTAGTTGGGCATCTGGGCCCAAGGAGGTGCCATTTTCTGTTTGCAGAGGGGACAGCAGTTAACTCTTGTTCTGCCCAGAGGAATCTTAGAATGGGTTAGGTTGGAAGGGAGCTCAAAGCTCAGCCAGTTCCAACCCCTTGCCATAGGCAGGGACACCTCCCACTAGATCAGGATGCTCAAAGCCTCATCCAACCTGGCCTTCAACATCTCCAGGGAGGTTGTGGAGCACAGAAGCGCCCAATGTGATCAAAGATCACATTGGCTGCTTCTGTGCTCCACAACCTCCCTGGGCAACCTGTGCCAGTGTCTCACCACCCTCAACCTGTGCCAGTGTCTCACCACCCTCACTGCAAAGAACCCTTTCCTGACATCCAGTTTCAATCTCCCCTTTGCCAGTTCAAACCCATTCCTCCTCCTCCTGTCATTGCAATCCCTTATCAACACTCCCTCCCCGGCCTTCCTGTAGCCTCCTTCAGATACTGGAAGGCCACTCCAAGGTCTCCTCGAAGCCTTCTCCTCTCCAGGCTGCAGAGCCCCAACTCTCTCAGCCTGTCCTCATAGCAGAGCTGCTGCAGCCCTCTGAGCATCTTGGTGGCCTCCTCTGGACTGGCTCCAACACTTCCATGTCCTGCTTGTGCTGGGGGCTCCAGAACTGCACTCATTACAAATGAAGTCTGACACTGAGTTGCACATTCTGTGGCTCATCTGCTACTGCTGCAGACTGTTGCTTTGAGAGGTGACTGTCTCTAGCAAATGGCTGTCCAGAAGTACAGTACTCAAAGATTATTAGCTGTCTTTTATGTTCTTGTTGCAAGAGGAAAGAAAGTGGCTTTGATGGCAGGTGGAAATGGTAGGTGCAGCAGTGGGGCTTGTCTTCTCTCTCATGTCACACAGAACCAAGTAATTGCTTTGGTTGCAAGAGGTCTTTCAGATCAAGTCCAACCATTAATCCAATGCTGTCAGGTCAACACTAAACCTTGTCCCTCAGCAACACATCTACACATTCTTTAAATACCTCCAGAGGTAGTGACTCCACTGCTTCCCTGGGTGCCCTCTCCAGGGCTTGACAACACTTTCAGCAAAGAAAATGATTGCTAATATTCAACTGAAACTCCCTTTGATGCAACTTGAGGCTATTTCCTCTTCTCCTCCTGCTCCAAGACATAATATATTATATCCTCCTCGGGTTATGGCAGGAAGGCAAGGTTTGGATAGCTGAGAGCACCTGTGATACACATAGCCATAGCTGGTGACAGATCCTGTCCTCTTAAGCAATCACAGGAAGGGTTACCACCAGAGAAGCTGAGCAGCATTGCTTACTTGGGGTGTGTCAGGACATGGTCATGAGGTAGGGAATGGATATGTGCTTTGGGGGCAGTGTGGCCAGGAGAGTCAATGGCATCCTGGCCTGCTCTAGAGCAGTGTGGCCAGCAGGACAAGGGAGGTTCTTCTGCCCCTGTGCTCAGCACTGCTCAGGCCACACCTTGAGTGCTGTGTCCAGTTCTGGGCTCCTCAGTTCAAGAGAGATGTTGAGGTGCTGGAAGGTGTGGAGAGAAGGGCAGCAAGGCTGGGGAGGGGCCTGGAGCACAGCCCCTATGAGGAGAGGCTGAGGGAGCTGGGGTTGTTTAGCCTGGAGGAGGCTCAGGGCAGACCTCATTGCTGTCTACAACTACCTGAAGGGAGGCTGTAGCCAGGTGGGGTTGGGCTCTGCTGCCAGGCAGCCAGCAACAGAACAACAGGACAGAGTCTCAAGTTGTGCCAAGGGAGATCTGGGCTGGATGTTAGGAGGAAGTTCTTCACAGAGAGAGTGATTGGCATTGGAATGGGCTGCCCAGGGAGGTGGTGGAGTCGCTGTGCCTGGAGGTGTTGAAGCTAAGCCTGGCTGGGGCAATTAGTGCCATGGTCTGGTTGATTGGCCAGGGCTGGGTGCTAGGTTGGGCTGGATGAGCTTGGAGGTCTCTTCCAACCTGCTTGATTCTATGATTCCCTAAGTACATTACCTCCCTCCTCTAGGTGCTGCAAGGTCCACGTTCAGGAGCCTGGTGTGGCCTGTGTGCCAAGGAGAGGGCTCTGCACAGACACGCCTGGCTGGCCGCGGAGAGCACTTCAGCCTTCTTGGCAGGAGCTGTTGCCTGGCAGCTAAACTTACGTAAAGAAGGCCTTGAAATGAGATGCTATTTCTGATCACGGTGGGCAATTAAATAGTGGAACAGCTTATTAGAGAAGCTGCCAGGCTTGCCTGCACTTCATGTCTTTGAAATGGCCCAGGTGAGCTCTCTGGCCTTGGCTCCTTGGGGTCCTCGACCACAAGTCCCTGCTGAGTTGCTGCACTTAACAGCAAGATGCACTTTCCTATCCACTTGGCATTAGGGCTTCACCCAGCCACCTCCACAGGTCAGAAAATATCTCCTGTCTGTGCTACCAAATCATCTGGCTGGAGCATGAAAGTTCTTTTTTAGCCT
The DNA here is from genome assembly GCA_013400475.1 of Tricholaema leucomelas. Taxonomy (NCBI): domain Eukaryota; kingdom Metazoa; phylum Chordata; class Aves; order Piciformes; family Lybiidae; genus Tricholaema lacrymosa; species Tricholaema leucomelas. The sequence goes on from WAAF01016393.1 coordinate 12,477, forward strand.
TGAATTAAGTTGAGATGGATCAGAATGGAGCACTGGACAGGATGAACTAAGATTGTGAAGAAGCTTCTTGCTCAGCTTTGGGTCAATAGCTCTGGAGCAAAGAAGGACTTCACTGTGTTCAAAAGGGTACAAATGGTCCTTTCCAGCCCCTAACATTGTGTGATTCCCTTTCTCCACAAATGGCTGCCAGGGATAATCAGGTGATGCCTTGCCCAAGTAGCTACCTGCCATCACAGCAGCTACCTGCCATCACAAAGGCTGGTCTTTTCTGTTCTTTGTTCATAGGGCAAGGGCCAGGAGGCAGAGGACTGAGATGCTCAAGGCTGTTAGGTGTTAATGAGTGAAGACTTAAGGCCCTTGGATGAACAGCAGAATCACCAAGATGATTTCATGTTCACAATGGCCCCCAAAAGGAAGTGTTCTATATAGCCTGTGAGAGGAGAATACACATCCCCCATTTGATACATCCAAAGGATGCACAAAGCTGGATTCACCTAGCCAAGAGATTTCTCAGGTGCTGCAGGAGCAATAACCAGTTTGCTCTGACAAAAGCTTCCCCTCCTCCTCCCCAAGATCCAGTTGCTGTATCTTTTGAACCCATTTAATTTACCCCATCTCCAACCACTGTCCCAGGCATTATCAAGAAGCAGACCCTCAGCTTAGTGTGCCTCCCTGCAACCTGTGCCTTCATCCTCTGCCCATCTCTGGCATGTCTGACTCAGGAGCTTACATGCAGTCCTTCTGAGGAGCCCACTGATGCTGTGAGGTGTTACCTGTGAGCCACGTGCAGATGGGCTTTGCAGTCATTCCCTAAACCTTGCTACCATTGCTCCTTTCTTAACAGGAAGGAATCCAAGCAAACACTGGGATACTGGGAAATAGCCATCTTTCCAGTTGCAGTATCTCCTCCATCTCTTCAACTTCCTCAGAGGACATCTGATTGAGAAGGGCAGGTAGCCCACGATTTCTCTGGGCTCTCTTCTGACTTTGGCCCCTGCAGCTGCCTCATTTTCACCTGCCATAAATTCTAGCTGGCCACTTTGCTCCATCCAGAAAATCTTGCTCATCTCTCCACACCTCTCTTTATGACCTCCTTTATCCTCTCGATTTATCTCGCTGCTGGTAGCCTTCCAGCAGCCTGATCTCCAAGCAGATGGTCTTGGGAAACTGATTTGTAGGAGCAGATCTTTCCCAAACTGCTGCTATTTCTGAATCCTCCCTCTGAAATGTTAACAACTGACTGTTTTTCCTGGGAACAGCAGAGAAGTATTGTCCCAGCAAACTTCTCAGCAGCGCCAGAACAATGGAGTGACAATTAAATCAGAAAGCCTTAACACCAGCCCCCACTCCCAAGTCATGCAGGCTGAGTTTCCACATTCATCACGCTGGATGCAGAGCCCAGTGCTCAGCAGCGATTGGCGCTGGAAGAGGGACAGCAAATTGGCTGAACGTGGAGCCTGGCAGCCCTTGCCTCGGTGTCCTCCAGAGAAGGTCAGAGCACCCATGCAGCTCCTGACTGGCTGTGTTCTCAGGAAGTCCTTCTTCTCTGGCATGCCTTTGAAAGCAGCAGGCTCTCCCAGGCAGGGAGCATCCCCACGGCGGGAGGGCAGCCCTATTAAAGCTTTCAAAAGCAGCAGCAAAGTAGAAGTTACTGTAGAAGCTGCAGTAACTTCCCCCTGAGATCAGTCCCAGTGCTCCATAACAAACTCCTTTGGCACAACACCTGGAAGTGTTCAAGCAAAGCCTGGATGAGGCACTTAGTGCCATGGTCTAGTTGATTGGCTAGGGCTGGGTGCTAGGTTGGAGCTTGGAGGTCTCTTCCAACCTGATTCTATGGTTCTCTCTGGAATCTGCAAGTAAAAAACTAAGTGGCACCAGGGGCAGTTAAAAGCCTTCTGCACACAGGCACCTTGCATCAGCACTACCCCTGGCACGGTGCCTGGTGCACTACTTTCCAATAAACCAACTGCATTTGGGCACACCTCCGCTTCAGAGGTCTCCATTACACCACCAGCTCCTCTGCGCCAGGGAGCTGAGGTAGTAACAGCACGGAGCCATCCCAGGGGAAAGGCAAGCAGGAGGCTTGCCAGCTCATTCCCAACAAATCTCTCCTTTCTTTCAGCCCTTTCAGTGCTAGTGAAAGGGAGAGATGGCTGGCCCAGGACTGCATCCAAATGCAAGGGCATTGTGCCACAGCCAGGGCAGGAGATGCATGCAGAAGAGAAACAAAGCTGAAGCCATTTTAATTCCCTGGTTTCCAGAGAAGTGATTCAGATTAGAAACATTCTCATCAACTAACTTCTCACTGCTCATTGCCTCCAAGAGGAGAGTTATGATCCTCTCCCACATCAGCATTTTAATGGAACATGATTTAACCTAATGGCTGTGGGCAAGTAAAACCAGAACTGAGCCATCAGGGAGGAGAGCACATTTGAGTGTTTGGGCACCTGTGCAAGAGCTTCCTGAGCCCTGGGGACTATCTGTGCTTCACAGCTGTGGGTGTGACAACTGGGAGCTAGAGAGAGACCCTCAAAAGAAGGCTTTTTCCCAGCTGAAACCGAGGAATGGCCACTGCCTCCAATGAAGGGCTAGAAGATCCTGAAGCAAGGCTAGGAGAGGGAGCCAGAGGCCGGCATTCTTCCATCTCCACTTGGATGATTTGGATTTAGGTGCTTTTCCTGAGTGGCACCCTGCATCCTAACATTGGGACTGAGGCAGACCTGGTGACTCTCAGGAGAGATTTACTGTCCTATGGGGTGGAGACCCTAGCTTAGAATCATAGACTCAGTCAGGGTTGGAAGGGACCACAAGGATCAGCCAGTTCCAACCTCCTGCCATGCCCAGGGACACCCTACCCTAAAGCAGGCTGCACACAGCCTCAGCCAGCCTGGCCTTAAACACCTCCAGCCATGGGGCCTCAACCACCTCCCTGGGCAACCCATTTCAGGCTCTCACCACTCTCACACTCAACAACTTCCTCCTCACGTCCAGTCTGACTTGCCACACTGCATGCCACCTCTCTCAGACCATAGGAGCTCAGTCCTATCCACCATGCCCTCAGACCATGCTTGCCAGATCTGTCAGCTTGACCCAAGCCAACTAACATAAACAAACTGAAGTTAAACCCAGACACCAGTGCCCACTTGGCCCAAGCCTCTCAAAAACAACCCCAAAACTTAGGATTTTAGTTACTGGACATAAAAGCTTATATTTAGTGTAGGAATGCTCATGCATAGATGTGCACACACACATGTGTGTGAGATAAAGAACAGGTGCACAGCTTAACCAGTGCAGCTGAATAAACCCTTAGAATCATAGAATGGCTTAGGTTGGAAGGGAACTCAAGGATCATCCAGTTTCAACCTCCTGCCAGAGGCAGAGACACCTCCCACTAGAGCAGCTTGCTCAAGGCCTCATCTGACCTGGTCTTGAACATCTCCAGGGAGGTTGTGGAGCACAGAAGCACCCAATGTGATCTTTGATCACATTGGGTGCTTCTGTGCTCCACAACCTCCCTGGGCAACCTGTGCCAGTGTCTCACCACCCTCAACCTGTGCCAGTGTCTCGCCACCCTCACTGCAAAGAACCCTTTCCTAACATCCAGTTTCAATCTCCCCTCTGCCAGTTTAAACCCATTCCTCCCACTTAGTGCCATGGTCTGGTTGATTGTCTAGGGCTGGGTGCTAGGTTGGACTGGCTGAGCTTGGAGGTCTCTTCCAACTTGGCTGATTCCATGATTCTGTGATTCTGTAATTACCTTCCTTTCTATTGGAGTCAAGGTGAGATGTATCTGTGCCCCTACAGGATCCAAGCAAATGAAGTGATTCAAGGAGAAAGAGGACCTTGGAGAGATCAGAGTCACATTTAACATCATTTAACAGTCCCTTTGCAGGGCAGGGACTCCAAGTGAGAATCACACAACTAAAACCACAGTGAGAGCAGGTGCTGTACGATGGCTGGAGCCGACGCATCACCATTTGGTGAAGCTAAACCTTGTGCTGTGCAGCTGCCAGCTGAGCACAGCTGTCTGCCAACAAGGAACAGCAAAGAGCAGAGCCCCAGCCCAGGAGGCCATGTGGCTGGCACTTGCTTGGCATAAAACGTACAACTCAGCCCACACAGGGCCACGCAAGTGTGAGAAGAGCATGCGGTGCCCTCCTGGCAGAAATGAAGGGCAGCTTTGACAGAGCAGCATATCAACTGCAGAAAGGCAAATGAATAAAACATCCCTGCAAATGCTCAACACAGCTTTAGAAAGAGACATTCATCCAGGACTGCCTTTTGCACCCAGGGCTGCCAGTGGGAGTTTTGTCTGGGCACAGGGAAGGGAAGCAGGCTTCTAAAAGGCTGGGATGGGTGGGATTTGCCCAGATCCAGACAGCTGTTTCATAGACAGCAGCTGAGTACAGTCATTTGCCCAAAAGGAAGATGGGTATCTTGATGGTGCCTATTACCAAGGCAGCTTCTTACCCTGTGCAGCTGGTTTTCTGTAAGAGCAGTTTTAAATAAAGGGCCAGACAGAAACCTATTCTTTCATCCCAGGCCATGGCACCAGGACATTTTTAGGTAGGAGAGGTTGGCTGCTCTGAATAGCTCATTCCACAGGAACTGCCCAGGATGGAGCTCAGCCGTGCAATTTAGCATCCCCTATGTGGGTATAAGGTAATAACAAGTTTCACTGTTACTTACCCAGCACTGCCTCAGATAAGCATGAATAGGTTCAGATAAAGATGGATAACAAACAGTAGGATTCCTGTTTCAAACAGAGGTCCTTGGAAACTAAGGCAAATGAAGCAAGCACACATCACCCAGTGCTGGAAATTATCATCCCATCTCTCAGGACCTCTCGCACTGAAGGATGCCGAAGACTTAGTGACAATATTCACCCCTTTCTGCATCCCTTTTTCACTCAGAATGGGTGGAAATGCAGAGGGAATGTAAAATCATCCAGAAAAAAACCCATAATTAGGCCCAATTTGCAGGGTTGTACTATGTGGAAAAGGAAGGCATAAGTGCTAACGAGTTGTAGGAGAGCGTATCCCCTCGTGACTGCATGAGCTGTTTTTCTGAGAGGCTAACAGGAGCTGAAGGATAGATGTGAATAAACAAAGTGTTGGAGAGCAGGAATAGTTAGGGTGTGGTGTGTCTGTACTGCAGTCCTTCCTTGTACAGCTGGACATTCCATACACAGAAAGGGCAACCTGTGCATTTGTGTTAGCCCTGAGCAAGTTTCAGAAGGCTACCAAAGGGCCCACTCCCTGTGATGATGAAGGGACCTCAGAGAGGGGTGAGTGGTACACACCTTCTTCAGGGTTGGCTAAAATGCAGCTGGGCCAGGTAGCACAGAGGCTGCTACTGTGTCCTGAGCTTCCCTTCACTGCATGGACACAAAGCCCTGAAATGCCCTAAGTGGGCTACCACGTGTTTAGCTCTGTTAATATTGAGGGAAGGATTCTGGTCCAGCAGGAAGTGCCTGGCACAGATCAGAACCCAAACTTCATGGAGTAGATGTCTGAACCAGTTTTCTCCTCAGCCAGAGATGAATGAGCATGGCATGGGTGGTGCTGGAGGCGCAGGTTGCTAGCCCGAAGTCCATGATACCTCCTCCCCATGTCACATGCCCCATACCTCCTCGGGGGGAATGCAGAGCAGAAAGAAGAATCTCCATGCTTGAAGTCTGCAAAAACTTGCATGGCTTCGTCGAAAAAAAATCAGGGGACACCATGAGCATCTTCAGCATCTCTGCCCAGTCAAAAGCAGGGATTTATCCTCTCAACCTAACCAGGGGGGGTTCAAGATCATAGAATCATAGAATGGTTTAGGTTGGAAGGGACCTCAAGGATCATCCAGCTCCAACCCCCTGCCATAGGCAGGGACACCTCCCACTAGAGCAGCTTGCTCAAGGCCTCATCCAGCCTGGCCTTAAAACACCTCCAGGGAGGAAGCATCCACAACCTCCCTGGGCAACCTGTGCCAGTGTCTCACTACCCTCACTGTAAAGAACTTCCTCCTAACACCCAGTCTAAATCTCCCCTCTGCCAGTTCAAACCCATTCCCCCTCGTCCTGACATTACCAGACCTTGTCAATAGTCCCTCCCCAGCCTTCCTGTAGACTCCCTTCAGATACTGGAAAGCCACTCTAAGGTCTCCTGGAAGCCTTCTCTTCTCCAGGCTGCAAAGCCCCAACTCTCTCAGCCTGGGAAGACAGGAGAACAGGGTGACATTGGCTGCAGCCATGGCATAAAACCTTTGGTCCCCACTGGGAGACCTTGGCAACTGTTACCACAAAGTCCTGTCTTGGCAAGAACGTCATGAGACCTACGTATTTGCTGGTAGGAAGGGAGCTGGAGGAGAAAAGGGGCAGCCTGTTGGTGCAGGGAGGAGGAGGAGGAGCAGGGGAGGCTCACCTGGCTCTGCCAGGAGGAAGGTGAGGGAAGGCAGTCAGGGCTTTCCTGATCTGCACCATGCCAGGTAGTGCCCGTCCTTATGTTTGCTTCCACCCAGCATCTCGGGCTACGTGGGCGGGAAGAGTAAAACCCTGCCGAAAAGGAAGACCAGAGACTGCCTAATGTTTGTTTTACAGGCTCTAATCTGCCCCTTTAGCGCTGGGGTGTGAAAAGCACATGGATGATTCACCCTCCGAGTGCTGCTCTGGTGGGGCCAGTTTACTTCAGCTGGTGCAACGTTTGTTTACACCTGTGCAAGGACAGCCTGGACTAACTGTGAGCCTCCCACAGATGCTAATTCATATCTGCTCTCCTTTGTGTTAAATATTTATGTTTCTAATAGGCACGCCTAAGAAAAACACTGCCAAGCCAGCCCGCAGCTCCACTCCATTACAACTCAATTTTATCGCGCTGCAATTTGCATCCCAAACGAACGGGAGGAGAAAACGCTCTGCACTTCCCAGAGCAGCACAGCCCAGCAGTTCGGCCATTAGCAGCTACATCGATTAGACGACCAGACCTATCGATGAGAACTTAGGAGGACTTTCTGTCACTGCCTGAACCCACAACCGCGTCGCAAGGGCAGGCGAGCTCTGAGCAAATCCCCACGGCGGCAGAGCAGAAACCACCCAGGCCCAAAGAAAACACTGTGAATTGCTCGTGGCGTGAAATCAAAGCCGGCCTGTGCAGGGAGCTGAAGGCAAAACATGTGTCCTGCGAGCTGCCGTCCAGCCCGGCTGCTGGCGAGCCGAGGCAGTGCCTGCCCCATCCCCAAACGGTTGCGACCATCAGGATGGGCTCAGTGCTGCCAGTAAAGACATCCTGCCTTACTGGGGCGGGGGGGGGAAACTCAATCTACTAATTAGTTGTTGTTGTTTCTTACTACCCCCACTCCAGAACAACGGTTCTGGCCCGCAGAAATAAAGCCGGGAGGGGCGACAGAAGCTGCTTACCTCGCCGCAGCGTCCTGGCAGGTCTCCCTTCTGTGCCAAACGCGGTGCCTTCTCGCCTCTCGGCTGGGTTAGTTTGAAGGCACTTTTTGTTTGCTGTTCTGCTACCTTGTCAGCTCGGGAGCAGCCCTGCTGGGTAATTCAATCCTCTAGTTAACCGCAGGGACACTCCTACTCGGAGATCACACCCATTCCCAGGCCCACGGAGGCACCGGCAGCGAGCCGGGGTGAGTTTCAGCCGACAGTCTGCATCCAGTCCCCAGCAGCCCTGTATTCACCCAGCCATGGCTGCTAAATGCTGCTTTGTGAGAAACCTGTTCGGGGCAGTTCTATAAGGGGTAGAGGAGGATTTCTGCCTCCCTTCTCTTTCTGTTGGACAAAGCCAGGTGCGGTGCCGCTCATTGCCACGCTAATGCTCGGGCTCAACAGGTTCCAGCTCCAGTTCCTCACTCACTGCACCGAATTTTGGCACAGCTGCTCCAAGGTTTTCAGGGCAGAGAGCCTGCTCCTGGCCTTCCTGCATCTCCCTGTGCTGGCAGCCCAGGGCAAGGGGGAGCCGGGGTGAGGACTGCCTGAGGATTACTGCTTGAAAGGGGGACGTAACAGAGTGTTGCAGCATGCAACCGGCCTGCTGTCTCAGGAGAAAAAGTAATCATAAACCAGAAACTGGTTTATCATTGCTGCTGGCCGTAGCTGCCCTCCACAGCAGGAAGCTGTGGCCGTGGGTACCTGTTGCGCTCTCGCAGCTCATCATTAAGGACGGGTGAAGGGTGGCTGCAATACGCCCTGATGCCGCAGGCTGTGAAGGGCTTGAAGACAAAACTCTCCTCTGATTCCCAGGTGCTCCTGCCTGGCATCAGTGTGGAGCTGCTCACTACTGGTGAAGGCAAAATCGCTCCCTGGAGAAGGGTAGAGGCACCGTTTCTCAAGCTGTGCCGAGGGAGGTCTGGGCTGGATGTCAGGAGGAAGTTGTTGTCAGAGAGAGTGATTGGCATTGGAATGGGCTGCCCAGGGAGGTGGTGGAGTCGCTGTCCCTGGAGGTGTTGAAGCCAAGCCTGGCTGGGGCACTTAGTGCCATGGTCTGGTTGATTGCCTAGGGCTGGGTGCTAGGTTGGACTGGCTGAGCTTGGAGGTCTCTTCCACGATTCTTGAATTCCATGATTCTATAATTCTTATCTTGTGAGCTGGTGGCTTTGCCTTTGAGGGACCCAGGAGTGCATCCAGCTGCACATTGAGTATTGGCAAGGCTGGAGACTACACAACCTTTGTGGACTGGAAAACATCCAAGTCCACAAGATAAAGCTTCTCTTACCACTTCCTTAATTTTTTAGATTACCCCACACAAACTTAGAATAGATATGGATCAGCTTGTCAGCTAAACCACGTCAGAAGAGATTTAAACCAGCAGTTTCCACAGGTCTTTTTCCACTGTCCACTTTTAGACCTAAAAGACCTGTGGTGGGAAGAGCGCTCAAAATACCTGCGACACAAGCTACAGACCTGTGTACCACTAACCACAGATAGCTGTAAACAGGCTGCAAGTTGAACCTGCTCTGTCAGTCTGTACCTGAGAGGGACACTTCAGAGATCTGAGTTTTATGACTGAAGATGCAAGCCAGACTATTTATCCCCTAAGGTCAGCAGGCTACAGCTCGTAAAACCTGTAACAGCTTTCACCTTCGTTTAGTCTCATCACACTGAGTGTCACAGGGAACAGAGGAGCCATGGTTTGTGTCTTCTTCCAGCCCACAGAACATAGCCACCTGCAGCAGAGCCTGCTTTTTGTCTTTGGAGTCAATCCCAAGCCTACTGCTGGTCCCACTGGTGAGGGTTGTACACCAGCAGGTCTGGTGGGAAGTGCTAGAAGATGGGGAGAGGACACCTGGGGAATCTCAAACAATCAGCACCAAACTTTATGGTGCTCCTGTTTCCCTCTTGCCCCATAAAGTTATTAACCCCAGAACCAAGAGTTTAATTAAGAGCTGCTGCACGTTTGAGTCGTTTTCAGTGCTGATGTGAACCAACTCATTTCCATGGCTGTGGCTGCTTGTGTTTGAGCTCTGGGATGAAATATGTGTTGTTCCTATACCAGAGCTTTGGTCATGCCCAGCAGGCTCATGGACAGGTGATGTTTGAGCTGCTGGGCCCCACTCCTTACCACCACCACAATGAAAAAGTAATAGAATCATAGACTAGAATCATAGAATGGTTTAGGTTGGAAGGGACCTCAAGGATCATCCAGTTCCAACCTCCTGCCATAGGCAGGGACACCTCCCACTAGAACAGGTCACTCAAGGCCTCATCTGACCTGGTCTTGAACATCTCCAGGGAGATGGAGATGCCCCTCCCTGGGCAACTTGTGCCAGTGTCTCACCACCCTCAACCTGTGCCAGTGCCTCACCACCCTCACTGCAAAGAACCCTTTCCTAACATCTAGTTTGAATCTCCCCTCTCCCAGTTCAAACCCATTCCTCCTCATCCTGTCATGACAAGACCTTGTCAATAGTCCCTCCCCAGCCTTCCTGTAGCCCCCCTCAGATGCTGGAAAGCCACTATAAGGTCTCCTGGAAGCCTTCTCTTCTCCAGGCTGCACAGCCCCAACTCTCTCAGCCTGTCCTCATAGCAGAGCTGCTGCAGCCCTCTGAGCATCTTGGTGGCCTCCTCTGGACTGGCTCCAACAGTTTCATGTCCTTCTTGTGTTGGGGGCTGCAGAACTGCACAGAGGACTCCAGGTGGGGTCTGACCAGAGCAGAATAATAAATAATTCTGGTTTTAAGGAGCCCAAATCCATAGAAATATATGCAAAGCAGCTTGGAACAGCCAGTGCCAAGGGGGGGAAAAAAGTCTACCGTAAAAAATGTTCTCATTTAGCACTGAGCTGTAGGCACTTTTGCTTCCTGCTAATTCTGGTCATGCCATGGGGTTACAGAGCAGAAAGCATTATTTCCAAGCAGTTTAACTCAGTGTTGGTAGAAAACAGACTAGTCTGGCTTTCATAACTGAAATGTGATCTGAGATGTTCCTGTCCAGCTCTTCTGGCCATGTGCACGACCTGATGCATTCACATTCTTGTCCTAAGCCTTGACTTGATATTCCCAGAGCTTGTTGATGTTTTTTTGTGCATACAGATGGCAGATGAAGCTGTTTTCAGTGTCCCAGTGCAAGCCTAAGACACTGAAGACATTGTCACAGGCTGATGCTAGGGTAAATCAGAAGCTGCTGGGAGGAGGAATCTGCTGAAGTGCAGAATCAAGGTTTGGCAGTGTAGTGGCCCACATTTGCTTCAGCCTCATCCATCCCACGTGCCTGTGGACAAGGTTGACATTGTGCACAGGGAAGAGGCTCTGCCAAGGATGTGTTTGCAAAATGACACGTTGCAAAGGTATTTCCACCCTGCTTTCGGGTATGGAGCTCTGGGAGGAAGAGGGAAGGGCCAAACCCTGCCGATGAGATAACTCAGCAGGGGCCTCACACTTCGGAAAAGCAAGGGAAGGAGGGGGTGGGAAACCCTCCCAAGCTGCTCAGGACAGCAGTGCAAAGACCCATTACTACTTGTGTGGGGTTAAATGCCCTGACCTGCAGCATCCAAAGCACTGAATTAAGTTCTGGACACATGTCAGGAGAGCTTCCCTTGACCCACAACCAAAGCATGTGGCACTTTACTGCACATTCCTTATGTAGTCTCACCCAGACACTTCTCTGCCCCACAGAATCCTCATGGCCAAAGACAAATCTACAGAGTGCCTCTTATAGGTCTACCCATGGATGTGATAGAGGAGGATTGGGCTGTGTTGCCTGCTGTATTTGCTTGTTGGGAAAAAGATGAGAAAGCAATACCTGTGCATGGATATTGACCATTATGCATGCACAAACCTCTCGGCCCAGGGATTACAACTGCCGAAGCAGAAGACCCCTCCAAGAAGTACATCTCAGCCAGCCATGGCTTCTAACCCATGAGCAAGGCAGGGGTGACTGGCACCCATGAGAGACTGAGCACCAGCCTCAGGATTTGACCCAGCTGCCTGCAAGGGAATTTTGAGGCAGAAAAGTGAAGACAGCTTTGCTCTTTGGCCTGGGTGAGGTCAGGGCTCTGAGCAGACACAGTTCCACGGGGCAGTGTTCTGCAAGCAGCAGCTGAGCTGCCTCTGCCAGGGCACAGCATGCTGGCTAATGGGTAACAGCAGCAAGTGGAAACTCCTTGGGACAGGGGACAGTGCCAGGCTGTGCCACACTAACAGAGACAACTGCCTTGAGCCTTAGGGAGTTGTTGCATCCTTATCTGGCCAGCTTGTGACAGTCAATGGCTCTCAGCACAAAGAGAAGCCTTGATTCTGCACATGAGCCCTTTCAACAGCTCTTGGTGCATGGAGCTGTGTGGATGGTGGATTCCATGGAGGCAGGGTGGGCCAACTCCTCTTCTGGTTCAGAAGAAAGGAGTGACCTTGGCAAGCCAAAGACACAAGGGTAAATGCTGATTTCAGGCAGGAAAAGGTTTGGCAAGGGCTCCTGAGATGCAGTTGGCCTTCCCAGAGCCAACAGCTTGCAGCAGGTTAAGACAGGAGCAGTCTCTCTGGCACAGGGCTTACGACACTGAGGCAGAAGAAACCTGTACCTGTTGCTCCAATTTATTGCTTGGCAATCTTAGTGCAAAACCCATTTCAAGCCAGCTCTGCTGGGGATAATTGGCTCATGCTTCCTCAGGCTTACGGGAACAAGTAGCTCCCTGCCAAAGAAAAGGGGAGAGGGCCAGAGCTGCACCACAGCAAGATCTGCGAGGGCTTCTGGGCAGTCTTGAGCCTTCCCAAAATGCCTGTAACTCACCCTTGAAGGTGGGAGGCACACTAAGTCTCTGCTAGCAAGGAGAAATAACTCGGTGGATATAACTGCCCTGCCTACACTGATTTGGCATAACAACACTGCTGGAAATGACCACACTGTGCCAGACCTCCCTGGGTCTTCCTGCGTGAGCTCTGGTTGCAACCAAAGGCTTTGCAGAGTGAAAGCTGTGCTGTCTTTTCTTCTCCAGAATTATATTTGGGGGGAAATCCTTGAGGAGAGTGTTTCCCAAACTCCCTCTGGCGAGCAGCTCCTGCCTTGGAGCAGAAGAGCTGCTGTCAGCTTGGAGCAGGCTACCCTGCAGCTCACCCAGGCAGAGGCTGAGACGGGAGGTGGCAAATCTCCGTGTCTGTGTGCACTGTGGGTGTGGGTTCCTCTGCACCTCTCTCGGTTTGTTCTCACCCACTGCCACCCAGAATTAGCAGGTGCACTGAGAAAACAGGATAGCTGAGGTGAGACTGTGACGTGGCAGGGGCAAACAGTAGCCCTGGCTGCCTTCCAGCCAGAGGAGGAATGCCACACATGGGCCCCAGTTCAGATCCGGATGTATTCAGACCATTGTTTTATGTGGGGAGACTTCTAGAAGGACTCAGGTCCTGCAGATCCAGCACCCCAGGGGCACCATCAAGCCTTGACTCTAATCATAGAATCATAGACTCAGTCAGGGTTGGAAGGGACCACAAGGATCAGCCAGTTCCAACCCCCCTGCCATGCCCAGGGACACCCTACCCTAGAGCAGGCTGCCCACAGCCTCATCCAGCCTGGCCTTAAACACCTCCAGCCATGGGGCCTCAACCACCTCCCTGGGCAACCCAGTCCAGCCTCTCACCACTCTCATGCTCAACAACTTCCTCCTCACCTCCAGGCTGACTCTCCTCCCCTCCAGCTTTGCTCCATTCCCCCCAGTCCTGCCACTCCCTAACAGCCTCAAAAGTCCCTCCCCAGCTTTTTTGTAGCCCCCTTCAGATCCTGGAAGGCCACAAGAAGGTCACCTCACAGCCTCCTCTTCTCCAGCCTGCACAGCCCCAACTCTTTCAGTCTGTGCTCACAGCAGAGCTGCTGCAGCCCTCTGAGCATCCTCGTGGCCCATCAAGCCCATGTGTCAGCAGCTTGGAGACCAGGCTGTGGTGTGGGACAGTGCCAAAGGCCTTGCTCAGCTCCAGGTCAATGCCATCAGTTGCTCTCCCCTCATCTATTCATGTTGTGACCTGTTCATAGAAGGCCACCAGGTTTGCCAGGCAGGATTTGCCCTTGGTGCAGCCATGCTGATTGTAGCCAATCATCTCCCCACTGTTCTCCTGTCTCATTAATGCCTCCAGGAGGGTCTGCTCCATGACCTTAGCCGGCACAGAGATGAGACTGCCTGGCCACTGATCTGGTCTCTGATGCCAGATTCGGGCACCTGGTGTTGTTTGGGTTCTTCTGGCTGTCTGTCTGCTGGGATGGATGAGGTTTGTCCCAGAAAAGCTTGGTTTTGCTGCTGCTCCAGGCAATCAGCCTGCTTTTCCAGAGTGCCAACAAGCTTTAGGGACATACTTGGTGACAGTGAAGGCTCAGCAGGAACTGGCTCATTAGGTAAAGAGACGGAGAGCCTAGTGGGGTGAGCTCGAAGGCAGCGTGGTGGATTTCACAGGGTCTAATCGTGGGAGAGTAACATGCAGGAAAACAAAACTATTGGGTTGCTGTTCCTGAGTGTCCTTCTCATAAGCCACAACCAGCTGAGCTGAGAGTCTGGGCTGTCAGCTCCTGATGCCTGTTATTAAGTTACAGTCTTTTAGAGGTCTTAAGTCCCGATTCAGGCATTCACAAAGCAAATGCAGATGATTTACAGACTTAATCCCAGGGTGAGGCATTGTGGGAGACCTGCACTGAGGTGTAAGATGGTAGCAGGGGTTGTCACCTGCTGTTGTAGGGCTGATAGCAGAGTGAAAGCACAGGATATGGATGGATAAAGTTTCCCAGCCAGTATCACAGCAGGAACTGGGTAGTACAGACAAGAACAAACCCAGAACAACCAACACCAGCCTGGCAGTTTGGTAATGAAGACCAACCTCTTTCTGAGTATCCTGTCCTCAGCCATGACAAGTGGCTCCCTCAGGGGCCAGTGCTGGTACCAGAGCTGTGTAACATCTGTCAGTGACATGAGCTGAGGAATCAGTGCACCTCCAGCAAGTCTGCAGATGGCACCAAGCTGTGTGGCACAGCTGACTTGCTAGAGGGCAGGGATCCATCCAGAGGGACCTGGAAAGGCTGCAGAGCTGTGCCCAGGCCAACCTCATGGCATTCAACAAGGTCAAGTGTAAGCTCCTGCACCTGGGTCACAGCAATCCCAAGCACAACTCCAGGCTGGGTGGGGAATGGCTGAGAGCAGCCCTGAGGAACAGGACCTGGGGGTCTGGGCTGGTGAAAAGCTCAACAGGAGCCTGCAGTGTGAGTGCAGCCCAGACAGCAACCCTGTGCTGGGCTGCAGCAAGAGCAGTGTGGGCAGCAGGGCAAGGGAGGGGATTCTGCCCCTTGGCTCTGCTCTCCTCAGACCCCACCTGCAGTCCTGGGTGCAGTTCTGGAGCCCCCAGCACAAGCAGGACATGGAAGTGTTGGAGCCAGTCCAGAGGAGGCCACCAAGATGCTGAGAGGGCTGCAGCAGCTCTGCTCTGAGGACAGGCTGAGAGAGTTGGGGCTCTGCAGCCTGGAGAAGAGAAGGCTTCGAGGAGACCTTGGAGTGGCTTTGCAGTATCTGAAGGGAGCCTACAGGAAGGCTGGGGAGGGACTATTGACAAGGTCTGGTGATGACAGGAGGAGGTTTGAAGTGGCAGAGGGGAGATTGAAAGTGGCTGTTTTTTACAGTGAGGGTGGTGAGACACTGGCACAGGTTGAGAGTAGTCAGACACTGGCACAGGTTGCCCATCTTCAATCACATTGGGTGCTTCTGTGCTCCACAACCTCCCTGGAGGTGTTCAAGGCCAGGCTGGATGAGGCCTTAAGCAGCCTGTTCTAGTGGGAGGTGTCCCTGCCTATGGCAGAGGTTTGGAACTGGCTGAGCTTTGAGCTCCCTTCCAACCTAACCCATTTCATGATTCTCTGGTCCAGGGAAGGTGTTTCCTGTGGGTAGAGCAGCAGGTCTGCCTTGAGGTGGTAGACAGTGAGGAGGGGAAGACAAAAAGCCAAGAGGAGCAGCAAAAAACCAACACCTCTGCAAGCAGGGCAGTTCTGCACATTGTTGTGCAGATACTTTTGGAGTTCCACAAAACCTCAGGGGCTCTCTCTCAGCCCTAATGGAAACCTTATGGAACCCAGCAGCTTCCAGCAGGCTTCGGTCAGGGTCATCAAGCAGAGCCTTTGTGATTTTGCAGAGTCAGCTGAATCCGGCAGGAGGGAGATGCTTTGTAGCAAAGGCTGCAGAGGCAGGGCAGGCTCAGCTGCAGTGGCATTGGTTAATGGGTGCATGAGCCTGGCAAAGGTTACCCCATGGCAGCTCATTCCTTCCACCCCCTGAGGTGCAGGCTCCTTGGGACTGTGCTTTCGTGGGAATCAGACCACAAAGCAGTGAGAGGGAGGCTTAGCCTCTTGTTCTCACACAGCAGCTGAAGCAAAGAGAGGTTATAGAATCATAGAATGGTTTAGGTTGGAAGGGACCTCAAGGAGCATCCAGCTCCAACCCCCTGCCATAGGCAGGGACACCTCCCACTAGAGCAGGCTGCTCAAGGCCTCATCCAGCCTGGCCTTGAACACCTCCAGGGAGGAAGCATCCACAACCTCCCTGGGCAACCTGTGCCAGTGTCTCACCACCCTCACTGTAAAGAACTTCCTCCTAACATCCAGTCTAAATCTCCCCTCTGCCAGTTTAAACCCATTCCCCCTCGTCCTGACATTACCAGACCTTGTCAATAGTCCCTCCCCAGCCTTCCTGTAGGCTCCCTTCAGATACTGCAAAGCCACTCTAAGGTCTCCTCGAAGCCTTCTCTTCTCCAGGCTGAAGAGCCCCAACTCTCTCAGCCTGTCCTCAGAGCAGAGCTGCTGCAGCCCTCTCAGCATCTTCGTGGCTCTCCTCTGGACTGGCTCCAGCAGTTCCATGTCCTTCTTGTGCTGGGGGCTCCAGAACTGCACCCAGGACTGCAGGTGGGGTCTGACAAGAGCAGTTATGCATGCCTTCTGGATTACATGGGATGTCCCTGCAAGAACCAGCAATCCAGCTCAGCTCCCCAGCAGCTCACTCCCAGCCTGCAGGAGATACCACCTGAGTTTATCTCCTGTGGCTGACAGGGCTGGTTCTTAAGCGCTCGTTGAAGCCCAACTGCTCCCCATCACTTTGGTGTGGGTTAGGATCCCCAGATGTTGACAGCTGTAGTTGCAGGACGTTCTGGCTGTGCTGGAGGAGGCTGCTGGAGCTCTCAGCCTCCCCATTTATCATATGTTTAGCATTCAGGCAGAGCAGCACTATTCACAACTGTGGGAAACCTGATTGCTCACCTCGGTGACCACAGCTGAGTTCCCACAAACTAACTCCACACCCCCAACCCCCTCCTTGCAAACTTAGTTTTTAACTGGTCTCATTTCAGTGCCCCAGCTGCACGTGTGCCTAGAGAAAGTCACCTCTGCTGAGAGCTGGGGGATGACATCCTGAAGCTGTACCCTGCTGCCAATGCACACCAGGCTCTCATATGAAATCAGCGTCAGAGCAGCTGCCACTCTGTGGTGGTCAGCCATGGGGAGTGCAGATAGCTGTGCCAGGTGGGAGCTGTGCCCCAGGAGAGGATCTGGATATTTCCCAGCAGCTTTTGAATTTGTTCCCCAAATCTATCCCCAAAACAGAGCACAAATTTCCCCAGGACAGGTCCTCTGGTAGCTGAGCTGAGTTCACAATTGTCTGTGTATCTCGGATGGCTGCAGCAGCTCTGCTATGATCCTCAACTGCCTGTTCATAGAATCATGGAATGGTTTAGGTTGGAAGGGAGCTCAAAGCTCAGCCAGTTCCAACCCCCTGGCCATAGGCAGGGACACCTCTCACTAGAGCAGGTTGCTCAAGGCCTCATCCAACCTGGCCTTGAACACCTCCAGGGAGGTTGTGGAGCACAGAAGCACCCAATGTGATCTTTGATCACATTGGGTGCTTCTGTGCTCCACAACCTCCCTGGGCAACCTGTGCCAGTGTCTGACTGCCCTCAACCTGTGCCAGTGTCTCACCACCCTCACTGGTGACTTTTTAGGCTCTCAGGGAGTGGCAGGACTGGGGGGAATGGAGCAAAGCTGGAGATGGGGAGAGTCAGCCTGGAGGTGAGGAGGAAGTTGTTGAGCATGAGAGTGGTGAGAGGCTGCAATGTGTTGCCCAGGGAGGTGGTTGAGGCCCCATGGCTGGAGGTGTTTAAGGCCAGGCTGGATGAGGCTGTGGTCAGGCTGCTCTAGGGTAGGGTGTCCCTGGGCATGGCAGGGGGTTGGAACTGGCTGATCCCTGTGGTCCCTTCCAACTCTGACTGATTCTATGATTCTGTGATTTTAACATCCAGTTTCAGTCTCTTCTCTGCCAGTTCAAACCCATTCCTCCTCATGCTGTCATTACCAGACCTTGTCAATAGTCCCTCCCCAGCCTTCCTGTAGGTCCCTTTCAGATCCTGGAAGGCCACTCCAAGGTCTCCTCAAAGCCTTCTCTTCTGCAGGCTGCAGAGCCCAAACTCTCTCAGCCTGTCCTCACAGCAGAGGGGTTCCAGGCCTCTATTGTTCACATCTGCTAAACAGAACTCATGAATTTCAAATCTTAGGAGGTGCAGGGGTATGGAGATGAATCCTACAAGCTGCTGAGCCCTGGCACCTGCAGCAGAGCTACTTGCAGGGCAGCCTGCACAGCTACAGCAGTCAGGGTACAGCAGGTAGGCAGAGCTGGGGCTGGCCAGGTGACCAGCTATTGTTGGCAGGAATGCAGCCCTGCCTGTGCCAGCCAGGAAGGAGCAAGAAAAATCAATCACTGAGAAGCTGCCATCCTGCTACACATTGCCCTCCCTGTTTCTCAGGGTTCCCAAAGGCTGCAGAGCATCATTTGCACCTGACTTGTGCAGCTGCCCCACACATCAGAAGCTGGTCATGTCATGCTCTTGGAAGGAGCCCCAAAACCACTGCTATGAGCATGAGAAGGGCTCCAGAAGTCAGCACAGCCTCAGCTCAGCTGCTGAACCAAGATCAGGCAGTTTGATGGGCGCTGTGTCCACTTCCCCATGTGGCCTGTGGCCTTCTACATGTCATCTTCACCTACCTCCTGTGGACCAGTCCAAGGATCACCCACAGAAGATAATATACAGAGTGGGCTGGATTGGGCTGGCTTAACTAAGCTGCACAGAGCTTCTCTGAGAATGGAAGATGAAATAACATTGGGGGTTCATGGAATGGGTTAGGTTGGAAGGGAGCTCAAAGCTCAGCCAGCTCCACCTGCCTGCCATAGGCAGGGACACCTCCCACTAGAGCAGCTTGCTCAAGGCCTCATCCAGCCTGGCCTTGAACACCTCCAGGGAGGCTGTGGAGCACAGAATCACACTGAAGATCACACTGGGTGATTTTGTGCTCCACATCCTCCCTGGGCAACCTGTGCCAGTGTCTCACCACCCTCACTGCAAAAAACCCTTTCCTGACATCAGTCTCCCCTCTGCCACTTCAAACCCATTCCTCTTCGTCCTGTCATGACAAGACCTTGTCAATAGTCCCTCCCCAGCCTTCCTGGTGCCCCCTTCAGATACTGAAAGGCCACTCCAAGGTCTCCTCAAAGCCTTCTCTTCTCCAGGCTGCAGAGCCCAACTCTCAGCTTGAGGATCATAGCAGAGCTGCTGCAGCCCTCTCAGCATCTTGGTGGCCTCCTCTGCACTGGCTCCAACAGTTCCATGTCCTGCTTGTGTTGGAGGCTCCAGAACTGCACACAGGACTGCAGGTGGGGTCTGAGGAGAGCAGAGCCAAGGGGCAGAATCCCCTCCCTTGCCCTGCTGCCCACACTGCTCTTGCTGCAGCCCAGCACAGGGTTGCTGTCTGGGCTGCACTCACACTGCAGGCTCCTGTTGAGCTTTTCACCAGCCCAGACCCCCAGGTCCTGTTCCTCAGGGCTGCTCTCAGCCATTCCCCACCCAGCCTGGAGTTGTGCTTGGGATTGCACTCACCCAGGTGCAGGAGTTTACACTTGGCCTTGTTGAATGCCATGAGGTTGGCCTGGGCACAGCTCTGCAGCCTGTCCAGGTCCCTCTGGATGGATCCCTGCCCTCTAGCAAGTCCACTGTGCCACACAGTTGGCGTCATGTCAACATTAAACAAGAAACCCAAGTTACATCCATGCCATTTCTAATACAAGGCAGAGGTCATGCTTGGGACATCCTTGTGCCAGTCTTGTGCCACTCCCCAACAGAAAGTGGCCAGTTGGATGTTTCTCCATCTGTTTCCTGGCTTTCCTGAAGAACAGCCCACATAAGAAGCCCATCCTGCAAAGGGCAGTGTTACCTCAGCAACCTCTGGCACGAAGGGAAAGCATCAGAAGTCACCAAACTGCCTCCCTTGTGCCCAGGGCTTGGCTTGCTCGTCTTAAGCACATTGTCCAGCAGAGCATGTGGACATCAGCTCTAGCAGGAGGCATCTGAACAATGCAAGGAGCCTTTTCTCCTCTTACCAACACTGCTCAGGGGCAGGTGACAAGAAGATGCCAGGGATGTAGCCATGCACATGATGGCATCAGTGTGCACTCCTGAGTGGGCTTTCTGGCCGTGTTTGCAGGGGTTCTACCTCACCTGGAGGGAGAAGTATCACTCCATTTGCAAACAGGGAGGAGGAGGAGGAGGAGAAGGGTGATACTGAGGCTTACCAGGAGGAGGAAAGGGCAGGGCACTCACATTTGAACAGGAAGCAAGTCCTGGCCTTCAGGGCAGATCTGCTGCACCCATCTTTGGGTTTAGAGTGTTTTCTCTCCGCTGCAATGAGCTGGATGAGACTGGGACTCAGCAGCTCTTTGCTTGAAGATTTACTGAGGAGTTCTCCAGACCACAATCTTTCTGCAGAGAAATCCAGCTCCAGAAGAACTGTCTGGGAGAAGACCACAAGGGGTGCCTCTGGGATTGCTTTCTTGGGCTGATGGATGAATCATTTTCCAGTCCCAGATGGGAAAAGCCCATCTTTAAGGCAGGGGAGGCCAGGAAGTGGCTGAGGGAGGGGATTTGAACAGGATGGACTGGTTTCCAAGTTGCAGGTAGTGTGAGTGAGCCCAGAGTAGAGCAGCTAGCATGGAGCAATGACTGTGCCTGCACATCTCTGCTACTCCTGGCAGCTGCAGTCTTTGCTTCCAGTAGAGGGATGCTACAGCATGGGGACTGCTGTCAGGTAAACTGCATGGGGGGACAAAGAAGCTGCCGTTTCATAAGGCCTACACCTGGAATGGAGGGAGTACATGAAGTTTAACAAGACCAGGTGCAAGGTCCTCCATCTGGCTTGAGGCAATGCCAAGCACAAATCCAGGGAGTGAGTAGCAGGAGAGCAGCCCTGACAAGAGGGACCTGGGGGTGCTGCTGGACCAGAAGCTCAACAGGAGCCAGCAGTGTGCACTTGCAGCCCAGAAAGCCAAGCAGAGCCTGGGCTGCAGCAGGAGAAGTGTGGCCAGCAGGGCCAGGGAGGTGATTCTCCTCTACTCCACTCTGCTGAGACCCCACCTGGAGTACTGCATCCAGCTCTGGAGCCCCTGGGACAAGAGGGATGTGGAGATGCTGGAGTGTGTCCAGAGCAGGGCCAGGAGGATGCTGAGAGGGCTGCAGCAGCTCTGCTGTGAGCACAGACTGAAAGAGTTGGGGCTGTGCAGGCTGCAGAAGAGGAGGCTCCCAGGTGAACTTCTTGTGACCTTCCAGGATCTGAAGGGGGCTACAAAAAGCTGGGGAGGGACTTTTTAGGCTCTCAGGGAGTAACAGGACTGGGGGGAATGGAGCAACGCTGGAGGTGGGGAGAGTCAGCCTGGAGGTGAGGAGGAAGTTGTTGAGCATGAGAGTGGTGAGAGGCTGGACTGGGTTGCCCAGGGAGGTGTTTAAGGCCCCATGGCTGGAGGCCATCGAATCAGAGAATCACAGAATCAACCAGGTTGGAAGAGACCTCCAAGCTCATCCAGTCCAACCTCTCACTCATCCCTGTCCAATCAATGAGACCATGGCACTAAGTGCCTCATCCAGTCAAGGATGTTTAAGGCCAGGCTGGATGAGGCTGTGGGCAGCCTGCTCTAGGGTAGGGTGTCCCTGCCCATGGCAGGGGAGTTGGAACTAAATGATCCTTGTGGTCCCGTCCAACCCTGACTGCTCTATGATCCTATGATTCAAGTTGTGCCAAGGGATGTTCAAGTTGGATATTAAGAAAGATTTCTCCACAGAAAGGGTTCTCAGGTACTGGAACAGACTGTCCAGGGAGGTGATGGAGACACCACCCCTGGAGGTACTTTGAAGACCTGTGGTGCTGAGGGACATGTTTTAGTGATAGTAGCTTAGCAGTAATGGTAGGACTGTGAGCTCTAAGCAAGAGGCTGGATGTGATGATCTCAAAGGTCTTTTCCAACCTCAACAGTTCTATGACTCCTTGGTTCTTTTCACAGATCCCAGGCTCACAGGATGTTAGGGGTTGGAAGGCACCCAAGGAGATCATCCATTCCAACCCCCCCTGCCAGAGCAGGACAATCCTATCTAACACAGATCATAGAGGAACACATCCAGACAGGCCTGGAAAGGCTCCAGAGAAAGAGACCCTACAACCTCTCTGGGCAGCCTGTGCCAGTGCTGGTGCAATGTCTTTTCCTGGAGTAATGGCTTAGGCCAGCTGCAAGTCAGAGATGGATGTTTAGAGGCTGCACAGCTCACTGGTGCTGTAGCAGCTTTTGTTGTCCCCTCCCTGTGTTTCCTTCATTGCAGTAACACAGCTGATTTATCCCAGCCCTTAGGCCAGCTCTGGAGGCTGTTAGCAGATAAAAGTAATTAGGCTGTAGATGCTGCTCATTTTGAGAGGGGGGAAAAAGAAAAAGGGAATTAATAATCACAGAACTGTTCTGGACTTTGAAAATGCTATTAGGAAAAAACCTGCATTTTTTTTTCATTGCTCTACAGCTGACCATAAAAGAGGAGAAGGGAGGAGAAAGTTCATAGGAGCTGACAGCTTTGTGTTTCGCTTTGGTAAAATATTGGCATTTAAAGAAGCAAGTCAGAGCACTTCCACCCAGCTCCAATTACTGTCAGCAGAGAAGCAGCAGCTCTCCAGAACATGGAGTACAGGAGTGGCAGGACAGAGCATAGAAATCCCTGTGCCACACCAGCTTTCCTGGCAGGATTTTCTCAGTGGTGCCAGTCGCAGAGGGGTATTCTGCTGCCTATGCTGATTGTGGCAGAGGGCAGAAATGAATTGGTGTGAGATGATATTCTATAACAATATCTATTCATTAACTTCAACATTCTGCACTCTCACCACCCCCAACCACTGAACTTTAATATTCATATGGATCTACATGGTCATGGAAGGCATTACAGGAATGTCTCAAACAGTAACTTGGTCAGGCCACACCTTGAGTGCTGTGTCCAGTTCTGGGCTCCTCAAGTCAAGAGAGATGTTGA
>WAAF01016393.1:45227-58899 GCA_013400475.1 Tricholaema leucomelas
CAGCCACTCTGTCCCCAGCCTGTAGCACTGCTTGGGGTTGTTGCAGCCAAAGTGTGGAACCCTGCACTTGGCCTTGTTCAATCTCATCCCATTGGCCTCTGCCCACCCATCCAGCCTGGCCAGGTCCCTCTGCAGGGCTCTCCTACCTTCCAACAGCTCCACAGCTGCTCCTAGCTTGGTGTCATCTGCAAACTTACTGATGCTGGACTCAATCCCTTGGTCCAGATCATCAATAAAGATGTTGAACAGGACTGGGCTTTAAACTATGGAAAAGATTTAGGAAGCAAGTATAATTTTTGTTTCATCTCTTGATTGAATTAAAACCTTGTGCTGAAAAACACAATCAAAATACCCGTATCGCAAATGTCGCCAACGTTCCGCTCGCCCTCTGTCTTCAACTCTATTGCTTTGTTCAACCCTAGAAACTCTTTGAAGTGTAGCATCTGTGTACTCACACATACTCAACGTTTCAAGTATGATGATAAGTGTCAAAACAAACAACCAAGACAGTTGGATCCCTTTGGCCAAATCTGAATAGCCAGGGAAATCCCAAACCTAACTGCACAGCACTCCAAGTTCAATGGGAGCAGGTGAAAAAAAACAACCCTCACGCCAACGCTCATCAGAAGCTATAGAAGATACTCGTAAGATACTAGCAGCTATAGAAGATACTCTTAAGATACTAACAGAGATCAAAATCCTTGCTATTTTTTCTGCCCTTGTATTGTAGGTTGCAGCACAGGAGGTTCCACCTCAACACAAAGGGGAACTTCTTGACTGTATGGGTCACAGAGCACTGGAACAGGCTGCCCAGAGAGGTTGTGGAGTCTCCTTCTCTGGAGATGTTCAAGCCCTGTCTGGATGTGTTCCTCTGTGATCTGTGCTAGATTGTGTGGTCCCGCTCTGGCAGAGGGGTTTTACTCGATGATCTCCTTGGGTCCCTTCCAACCCCTGTGATCCTATAATGTCAGTTTAATGCTGCAAAAAAAAAAAATCATGTTTTTGTTGTTTGGGGTATTTTTCGTGTGTGTGGAAAGCTGTGGATTTTGAGAGCCAAAACCAAGGGAGAACGAGTAGGGCTGTACAGAAGACCGTCAGAACCGTTCTTGCAGGAGCTGGTGCAGAAGTTCAGTTGTCCATTATATGTGGATTTTAAAACAATACAAGACACTTTAATAATCAACATTCATTCACAGACTTAAGGCAACTGGTTCATGAAATCACTGCTTTCATTAATGCAAGCTAACGACATGGGTCCTCTCTCAGGTACAACAGGTCACAACCGTTACATGGCAATGTCTCAGTGGGGCTCTTACGCTCTCCTTGGCAGATTGTTTGGTCTAATGCTAGCGAAGAAAAGTCTTTGCATTTCTTTTTCTCAGCCATTCCTATCATACCTGCACAACTAACTACAACCTGAATACTTCCCTGCAAACTGCATCTGAAGTCTAGAAGCTCCACACACAGTTGAAAATACTGCTTAGAGAACAACTTTTGTTTTTGGCAGCTTAGGGTTTCATTACTCTGAAGTCAAATAGAAAACTGAGACAATCTTTATCTGAAGGTAGCGAAGGGTTAATGGACTAAGCAGAATCCGCACACATCCTTTTTGCCTCCTTTGTTTCAAGCGGTTTCGCTTACTTTAGTGACAGCTTTGTTGTGGCACAGAACGATACAGTACTAAGGCCATGCCAGCTGGTAAGGAAACAAAACGGTGATGCCGCACGGAGCCGCGAGCGACGCGGGACTGCCTTGACGCCCCTCGCTAGGAGACGGCGGCGAGCAGCTGGAGCACAGCTGCACTGCAAGGGGACAAAAGTCAGCTTTCAGTTCAATACTGCACCGACCACAACCTACTCACTGCCTGTGTCGGCTGGGCCTGCCCTTCTATGAATGAATTTGTTAAGCTGCTTCACCGATGTTTTGGACAAGGACAGCAGCCCCAGTCCGCCGCAACGGCTTTTGGCCGAGTTGTCAAGGCTTTTCCAGAGAAACAGAAAAGGCAAAGGGGATCTTCCATGCAGAATTTAGCACTAGGCTAATTAGAAGCACCAAATATTCCATTTAGTTATTCTCTGATGACAGCCAAACCCAGCTGTAATTTGTTTGTAGGCTGGTTTCAGGTGTGGGTAATTAAAAGGTGACACTGTAAAGGGTAAAAAAATCATCAATTTTAAGCCTGGTTTTTTTTTTTTGCAAAGGCTTCAAATATTGGTAAGTTATTTTTTTGAAGGGAACCTAGTATAGAAAATGCTAAGCAGGCTCCTTGGATTCAGAGATGAGACTTACTCATCAGCTCCAAAGGCAGAGAACCAATTTTAGTCTAGGCTGGTAACTTCTGCCCTTCTAGCAAGACTTGATAAAGCTCCCAATCTGTACTCTGCACCTTGGGAATGAAGAAATACAAATCAGGGATGTGGGAAAAAAACACTTTTTATATACCAAAGGAAGGAGAAGGTTTAATCCCAATTGGAAAGAAAGAAATAATCTTTGACAGGTCACCTTGAACTGAGCTCTCTGGTATATCAGATACCATGAGATTACTACATAGGGGTGGGTTAGGAGGCCTGCATTTTATTTATTGCCCAAGTTTGCAGCTTACAGAAAACGTTTCATAGCACAGGCACAGTGGCAAAAACAGTATAACAGCCGATGGTCAACTCCATTTGGTGAGTATACAGTAGCAGCAATTCAAAGAAAAAAGGTACTCCAAACAGCTCAGTACAGATCCAGCTTCCCCAGATGGGTGGTTTTAAGAAAAGAATCTTCAGCTAATAAATAGATCTCCTCCTCCCTACTCTCTCAGGATAACAGAAGGAACTCTGTTATCTCCAAAACAGAAGGAACCCCGAGAGGCATGGCAGTTGTGCGTAAGCAGAGACAACAGGACTTCATCTGTCTAGAATAAAAGGTGCTCTAGGTCTATCAGCCACCTTCTTTCCTCAATTCCATCGTTCCCTCATACTCAAACAACTGCAAGGTTATGTTCAAAGCTGTGCCCAAAAACCGCTATTGGCGAACCAACCGCGCTGCTGAACCCACATCGCCCCTCCCGCGAGCGCTTCAACCGTCTGAGCGGGACAGAACGGGATACAACTCCACGTCCTGGCCGAGACAGGAACCCAGCATCTTTGTTTCAACTTTTTTTTCATTTGTTATATATTACAGTGCTCTATAAAATTAATTTTTTTTTTTTTCTTTCCCCTCCTTTTTTTTTTTCCCCCCCCTCCTTTTAAAGCATTTAGACAATACAAGACTAAAAGATGTCTGGAAATACGTAATACGTCTGATACAAAAGTGATTATTTTTGTGGTGGTTGCTGTTGTTGTTGTTTTTTTTATCTTAAAATAACATTCAAAAAGGCACTTCATTCTGTAAGAAAAAAATTCAGAGTCAGGTCAACTGCTCTAAGCAGGGTTGGGGAGGGTGGGGTAAAATTGTCTGCATAGTGGGAAGGGAAGAAAGGGAGAGAAATTCAACTGCTGAAATACAAGCTTCTTTTTTTTTTTGTTTGTTTGTTTGTTTTGTGTTTTTTTGGCATGTTTTAAGAAAAGCTGATCCAGTAAAAGAGGTCCATTTATGAAATTCATTAAAAGAGTCCCATTTAAAATATCTTTTTTTTTTTTTTTCCTTTACTTTTTGTTTTGGTGTTTTTTTTTTTTTCCTAGTTTTTTTTTTCTTCTTCCTTTAAAAAAAAGTAGTCTGAACGCATGACCTCAGGAGTCAGGTTTCTGAAGGCTTAATAGCATCGCTTGTGATTGTCCTTCGTGTCCAATGTAACAGGAAGATCAAGAGTAGCACTTCTGATAGGAGTGACCTCCCCAAAGCTTACATTTGAAAGAGCTGAGAAAGGTGGAGATGGCCTCTAGCAACTGCAATCTAGTAGCAGAAGTCAGCCAAACTTAAGGGCTACCTGTTGCAGAGTTTATGAAGCATACTGTAAACTTCTTCCTCTTTGCTTAGTCCTTCAAAGAAAGGAATAAGATCTAGCAGCTCTGTGTCTGTCATGTCATCAAACCAGGACTGCACAGGCACCTGAAAGAAAGCAACCAATAAAATACTAAGAGGACTTTGTGATCATAGAATCATAGAATCAAGCAGGTTGGAAAAGAGCTCCAAGCTCATTTAGTCCAACCTAGCACCCATCCCTGGCCAATCAACCAGACCATGGCACTAAGTGCCTCATCCAGGCTTTGCTTGAACACCTCCAGGGACAGTGACTCCACCACCTCCCTGGGCAGCCCATTCCAATGCCAATCACTTTCTCTGCCTACATCTTCCTCCTAACATCCAGCCTAGACCTCTCTGGCACAACTTGAGCCTGTGTCCCCTTGTTCTGTTGCTGGCTGCCTGATGTAAAGAACAAAGACGATATTGTGATGTAAGGACT
Organism: Tricholaema leucomelas; assembly: GCA_013400475.1. Taxonomy (NCBI): domain Eukaryota; kingdom Metazoa; phylum Chordata; class Aves; order Piciformes; family Lybiidae; genus Tricholaema lacrymosa; species Tricholaema leucomelas. The sequence continues at coordinate 49,618 of WAAF01016393.1, forward strand.
TTTGCCGACGTAGGCTCTATCAGGGAAGGTTTAGACTGGATAGAAGGAAAAATTTCTTCACTGAAAGGTTTGTCAAGCCCTGAAACAGGCTGCCCAGGGAAGTGTTGGAGTCACCATCCCTGAAGGTATTTAAAAGCCATGTAGACACAGTTTAGTGGTGGACTTGGCAGCGCTGGGTTAACAGTTGGACTCAATGATCTTAAAGGTTGCCTACAAATAAAATGACTCTATGGTTCTGGATGTCCTCTAATACTCTTGCTGCCACAGTAAGGCAAACTGCCAGTCATTTGCAGTCCACGTTTTCTGGTATGCCACATTAACCACAGCTGTAAAGCAGATGACCTTCCAAATCCTACTGTGAAACAGCTGACATGCAGCTGACCTTCTCCTACATGTCCAGGTAACCTACATGACCCAACACTGGACATGTCACTTTGCTCTGCCTCTTGATATTCAGAGCAGACTGGCAAAAAGATACAAGTTTTGAAGCTGTACTGACACTTTATTTACAGCAAGTCTTTTGTTCCCCTCTAAGTATTATTAGTGTGAGTCACCAAACACAGGCATGCAGCAACAACCCTCCTGGCATGAGGTTATGGAGGAAATATTTCAACACTGAGTACAGAGCAGTTCTCTGATTAAAATATTAGACCTTGAGCAGCTTCAGAAAATAATGCATATAACACATCTTAAATATGTGGGTTGGATTTGGGGAAGGAGATCTGTGTATCTTCACTCTGGAAGCACACTGAGGTCTTTTAAAGACTATCTTGGATCTTGTTTCAAGCTCTGGTTTCTGCAGAGACTCAAATATCGGTTAGCTAGCAGCACTTTCCTATACATGATTAAACCATTCTGACAAGGCCCTTAATTTCATCTCCCCAATTTCTACAGCTCATTATTTTCTTGGCACTGAATTCCAAGATACCAAGTGACGATCTGGATCAGGCTTTTCATTTTAACCAGGAATATAAATTAAGAGCTACAGCTCCTGGTTATTATAAATAGCAACTTTACACCACGTGTGGCACCAACCAGAAAAACGTTTTCACTCAATCACTTAGAATCATAGAATCAGGCAGGGTGGAAGAGACCTCCAAGATCATCCAGTCCAACCTAGCACCCAGCCCTGGCCAATCAACCAGACCATGGCACTAAGTGCCCCCCCCCAGCCAGGCTTGGCTTCCACACCTCCAGGGACGGCGACTCCACCACCTCCCTGCGCAGCCCATTCCAATGCCAATCACTCTCTCTGGCAGGAACTTCCTCCTAACAGCCAGCCTCGACCTCTCCTGTCACAACGAGACTGTGTCTCCTTGTTTTGTTGGTGGCTGCCTGGCAGCAGAGCCCAACCCCACCTGGCTGCAGCCTCCCTTCAGGGAGCTGTAGACAGCAATGAGCTCTGCCCTGAGCCTTCTCTTCTGCAGGCTGCACACCCCCAGCTCCCTCAGCCTCTCCTCACAGGGCTGTGCTCCAGGCCCCTCAGCAGCTTCATCACCCTTCTCTGGACACCTCCCAGCACCTCAACATCTATCTCTCTTGAATGGAGGATGTGCCCAGAACTGGACACAGCACTCAAGGTGTGGCCCTGGGGCATCGCAGTATTGTGATCTGAATTTAGAAGTTGACTGCTGCAAGATAAGTAGCTCCTATTAAACAAAAAAGTGTTCTGGAGAGGTAGGACCATGCAAAACAATGTTCTTGATCAAAGTTTCCTACACTAATTTCAACCCTTCACAAAAAAGGCAGCCTTAAAACATCAAAGAAAGCACTGCACAGCCTGGTCGTTTAAAAGTCAGCATATCTAAGGGGAGTTCCAGCTTGCTGTCCTGGCAGCTACAAAACAGATGTGAGCATCTGCACTGACTGGAGCAACAGATACTGCGAGTGCCAGACCTTCCACTGTAGCTTCTGAAGCTGATAAGAAACACCAAGTGAAAAATGTGCATTACTCCTAATTACTGTCCCTTGAAGTGCTGTTGCCTGCCTTTCGTCATTGCTCTGAAAACTTGACCAACTTGTTGACTAACATTTCTAATTCTGAAGTGATTCACCACAAAAATACTTGAAGGAGAAGCACAACAACACAACATGGTGTTGAATTTTTTCCCCTTCCCCTTAGCCACGAGTACAGAACTCAGTACCCAGTAAAGCATTCATTATCTTGTCTAATAAAACATTTTCGCTCAGGCAATGGAACGAGATGGCAGTACCAAAAGCAGTTCCAGTAAACTGTTCTCTCTGCAATCACTACTCCAAAGAACAAAAGCTATGCTGGAGGGCAGCTTCACATTTTAGAGCTGCAGGTCCCACACCATTTGGCATGTCACAAAACTGAGGGACTTGCTGCCAGAAGTTAAAACTGAAAGCAGAGTCACGACTATGACACACTGTCAAGATCACTTTGCTCTAGCCCTTCACCATTTGGCAGTTAACACCAGAACCTGCCCTGCAATCCAAGAAGAGACAGCAACTCACACAAGTTAGAGCTTTGCAAGGCTATTTTCTCAATCAAAAAGTCTGGGCAAGGACCAGAAAAATCAAGTTATGCTTGAGTACTTCAAATACTTACTGCATTTTCAGGATGGAAGATGTAAGATGCAGGAGAATTATCTACTATAATAACTTTACTCAGCTCACGTCCCAGCCGACTCAGATCCTTCACATAATTTCCTCGGTGGAAAACACAGGATTCTCTAAAGAGCCTTGCCCTGAACACACCCCAGCGATCCAGTAAGTCAGCTACTGGGTCTGCATACTTGAAAACAGAAGTTAGAAACACAGAGTTAGCAAGCTGCAGATAAGGCTAATTCACACAACTGTACAAAGCAGGGACACAAAATAATGTTAGATAAAAGACCCCTTCTTCCTTTTCTTCCCTGCTCCTCGTTAGCTAACTTAGATGCCTGCAAACCTGAAGTGATTAATAGGGAGATAACACAAAAGTAGGGCAGTTATCTTTCTGTCTAAGGCTAACTTGCACTCTAATGCTTCCTGTTATTTATCAATCAGGTTTTATTCTTAGGGCCAACTTATAGTTACCCCAGGAGTTGCTTTGAAGTTGATGGATCTGGAGATCTCAGCTAACATTACCATAAAAGCAGGCAATGCTGCAGAGAATCTGTATGGAGCTGTTTTGAGAGCTGGTGCATTGTCTCCTGCCTCTGAAGACAAACTGCAATGGACACACCTGAGCTTGATGGGGCTTTTTCAAATGGTGCCCTTGAAGTGATTGGGTCAGCATGAATTTTAACATTACCCAACTGCAAAACTGGGCCACAAGAGATCAGACAAAGATGTTACTCTGAAAAAGATCATCTACAATACTGGGAAATTCTCATTTTATATGTGGGATGATACTTCACACAAGCCACAATTGATAATAGTATCCAAATAAACAAGAACATGAAATAATTACGTACTTGAAAACAGTAGTTCTAGAATAGAGTAGAGAATAGAATCAACTGGGTTGGAAAAGACCTCCAAGCTCATCCAGTCCAACCTAGCACCCAGCCCTATCCAGTCAACTAGACCATGGCACTAAGTTCCTCATCCAGGCTTTTCCTGAACATCTCAGTTCTAACTTCTTTTTGCAGGACAGGAGTTACCATTTTCCTATATTTTAAGATAAGAAACCAAATGGATGTTGCAATCAGTCAGCTTTTGACTATGAAAACTGCCAGACACATAACTGTAGTGTGAAATTGTTCCATCATTTAGGATTCTCACAGGTGACTGAACAGAACACGGTGAACAGAGCACAGAAAGAATCCTATGGCAGGAAGGCAGCACATGTCCTGTCCCCTTCCACCACCTCTACAGCAAGCTGGAGTAAAAGCTTACTATGCTAGAGTGCTAGTTAGCAGCAATCACTATAATTCTACAAGCAAGACACCACAAATACAGTACACTGAAAAGAAGTGAAGAATTTCAGATGTCTACTACTGTAATGTCTACCACAAAGCTACCCTAAGAGGCACTACTGCTACTGGAGACCAGAGGGCACAAAATATTCCTGCTGATGTTTTGAGCTTTACAAAATGTCTGATTTTCCAACTCCACCTTGACAGAACAACGAGTCCCCACTTTTCAGATGCAGTCAATTTCTGAATCACTGCTTGATTGTGTAGGTAAGAGTTAAAGACAGTGTATTTTATTTCATGCCCAGCTTTCATATACTGCTTTACTCGCACGCTACTTGTTCTAATTTCTCACTATAACCATGGTAACTTGTAAGCCTTTCATATTGGCATTATGAGCAATGCATGGAGGCTACATTATGAGACAAGCCCATATGTGATGGTGTTACCATGGAAACACTTACCCACACACTAGCAGACAAAGTACACACTGTCAGACAAAGAAGCAGAAAAGAAGGGGGAAAAAAAATTAAGATGGTACCAATTGTGGAGACAATTATGCACAGAAAACTCAACTGAAAGTCCACTGACCGGCACTGCGAGGGCTAAGGAGACGAAGAGAGCAACAAACCTTGGCTAGACTGGCTGTGAAGAGTACACATTCAAAGAGCTCTCCCATCCTCTGAAGAAACTCATCCACATGTGGTCGCTTCAAAACATAAACCTGAAACGACAATGACTATTTTGATCAAAAGGTGTTTAAGGTTATAAAGAAAGGCAAAACAAACAACCCCAAACACTCCTGTAACTCTAACACTTGAAGAAACAAAAGTGAACATGGAAGCAGTTCAAATGAAATGCTGAAAGGAAAAAAAAAAGAGGAGATAAAAGTAGACATCCAATAAGGGGAAATCTGAATGCAGGGGCTGCCAAGATCTGTGCTGATTATGCAATCACAAATCCTGTGCATCATCTGGAGCGATGCTTCTGGAACAAACTCATTAAAGGCAAAGAGAGACTGCAGGGCTCCTCAAGAAGTGGAGGGCTCAGATCTCTCAAACAAAATGATTTTGGTGCTGGGGTTCTCAGTCCTGAAGAGCTTCACAGAAGGCATGAATGTGATAAAACCTCTACGACAACAGGAACTGCACACTGAAGAGTTGCTCTCTTCCTCTGGCTAATGATTTAATGTGTTCATTTCCAGGTGCGAGGTCCTGTGTCTCACTACCGGCACTTATCGTCCAGCTCTGCAGTGAGCTCTCACCCAAATTTCACAGCACTGTGCAGAACACCTAGCAAATGCTGCTTTCAAAGTGCAGTGGCAAAGCCTACAAACTCTTCTACTGCGACCTTACCACGGAGAAAGGAGTGACTCAGGGTCTGCCTCCCCTTGCACAGCTTGGTTTCAGCAAGGCTGTGCTGCCTTTCTGCACCGGCAACCACCACACAGGCAAGCTCGGCTGCCCACTGTCAACAACCTGATTGCCTCTTCAGGGCAAGGAAGATGATTTGTGTCCACAGAAAAATAACCAAGATAAGATAACTGCTGCTTGGAAAGCTTACAAATGGTTCACAATACGCTGGGAAGGTGAAGAGGGGAGTCTGTTTGGAAAGTATTTTTCTATCTTGTTTGTGCTTAGATGAAAGGTTTGAGCGAAGGCACCGGTGGCATTTTATCTTCTTTGCTTGGCAAATAATCCCTAGTACTGGAAATATCAAGTGGAGGATTCTGGCATAGAACTGGGTGCAGGAAGAACTGCGAGATTGATGCCATTTCAAGACTTTCTCTCTTTGATGAGTAGAAGTAGATTAATTGTATGTATTTTATTAGATTCCTATTAATAATGAGGTAAAAGCCATAAGGGATCCAGAGAAAACGCTTGAAGGTGAAAAATATGGAAATGCCAGCTTGAACTGAAGTGTAACAATTAAAGCCTTCAGCAAAAAGAAGAAGAAGAAGAAAAAAAGCTGCATAATAGGGGCTTGAAATTGAAAACCTAAATCTGTACCCAAAGATTTATTAAAAGCATATATGATAGAGCTGTACCTTAATGACCAAAGCAGGGACATTAATTACTTTTCCATTTCAGCTCATGGCATGAAGACATCATCTGCCTGAAGTTATTTCTAAGAGTTTAACTAAACTTAGTTTTGGCCCCTCAAATTCAAACAATACATTCAAACTTTCAGAGAGATAACAATTTATATCCCAGATTTTTATGCTTTTAATGACCACAGCAGCACTCGACCAATTAAATACATGGGATGTGTAATAAGTCAAAGGCAGTTAACAGATGTTCCTCCACACCCCTCTCTTTCCAGGTAACTACAGAGAAGTTTCCTGTCTTTTAATAGCCATAAACCAAGTAATTTCCTCTCCCAGAACACCATAATTTTTCACTTAGCTCTTACTACACAGAGTTGTTCTGTAAGATTTCCTTCCCAAATTGCATCTTTGTATTTTCAAAGGCACAGGTAGAAGGGCAATCGCAGTCCATGTGTGCTGGGGTACCCAGAAGCAGGCTACCTAACCAGGCAGCTGTAAGAGGAAACCCAGCAGGATGCAAGCTCCTCCTTAACTCTGCAGTTCTTCAGAAATGTTTAATGCTTTAGCCCTATATTATATTCCTACACTCATTCTTGAGGGCATGAAAGGGACACTCCAAAGTCTTAAGTACTTCTTGGACAGTAAAGTGCTGGAATTCAGTGTTAATTTCCCTTTTAGATCCTAGGGTTTTCAGCCACAGCAAAACAAGTCTCTTCACTCTCCATCCTTATCTGTGCTTGTGTCAGTGAAGTATTTCCACTTGGAATGTAGTTACAAACTCCTAGCCAAGGATATGAACTTTGCTGCTTGCAGCATAACCTACCTCCTCCATAAGGAGAGCATACAGTAAATCAACTCAGTAGCTAAAGACTGAGAGCTCTTCAAGCACAGGCTTGCAGACAGGAGCAGGCTTATAAAAGCAAGTGTTTGCAATATTCACTCTTTTGGCAAGTTTTAAACCTCCCAATACTGCAACTAGTCAGTGTTAGCTGTAATTACTCAGCAAGTTAAGTTGTATTACCTCCCTTCTGCAGCTTACATCTGATGAACCACAGAGCACTCTTAACCTCTTCTACTTGAGCTTCTCTTGCTGTTTATCTTCATATATGGTCCTGTTGGGCTCTGGCCAATGGATTTGCTTCTCATATTAAATACCTTATTAATAATAAATGGATCTCTAAGAATAAGGTCTCACCAAATTTCCCCCTTAATTCTCTCCCTCTCGAGAAAGTCCCAGCTCCTCCACCTGTTTTGTTTGTTGGCCTTGGTTGGTTTTTAGTTTGCTATTTTTAACATCACTGGGCTTTGATTTTTAATTTCTTCTTTTTTTTTTTGTTTGTTTTGTTTTCAGAACAACACATCTTAACACTCTGGATCCTTATTCTCCTTAAAGGTTTGGTTTTGAGAAGTCCTACTCAGTCCCTGGAAGCAACTGCAAGCATATTGGTATCCTGGGCTACAAAATCTCTTTGGTTTCCTTCACATAAACAGCTTTCTTCAGCTGACAGTGCAGCTCTTTTCTCCTCTTCCTCCTCATTTGGAATTTTTTTCCTCTTTACTTTGTTAGTGGCTGGTCTTGAATCTCAATGCTGCATGGTTATTTGTGGCTTGGCTTTTTCCTCTGCTGCCTGATGTCTTCAGTTTAAGTCTCTAGACTAACTGGCTCCTGGCATTTTCTCTGAGATTTTTATGCTGTGTCCAGGGCACTGATAAAAAGCCCTCCTTTTTCTGCATTACATGCTCACTAATTTCTTCCTTATCAGAGCAAGAATATAGTCCTTCTTTTTTTCTTTTCATTTGAAATGAACCCTGCTCTTAAAATATGAAGGCACAAACTCAGGCACGAGACATGTTTTCACAGGATTCTGTACTTACAGCTGCTAATGGCAGAACACAAGTAATTACAGTTAATTGTTTTCAAGCACTTGGTATTTCCACATGCATTTTCTGTACCTCAAAGCACTCTTAAGGTAAAAGACTCACTATCTGTAAACCAGAAGAGAAACTCAGCTCAATTCTAACCAATTAAACAGGATACAAAGAATCGCCTTTCAAAACCAGCTCTGCAATAAGGAGATCTTCAAGCAGCGACAAGGAAATCTGCCCATGACAACTCCAATCTCCTGCTTTGTGGGATGGGTGCTTCTTCTTAATAGTGAGCAGCAGAAAATAGTCCTGAAGCCTTGTCTTGGTGATTCACAGAGTTGTGGCTGCCTCCCAGTGCAAGTAACCAAGAATAGGCCAGCTAGAATGGATACAGCCTATCCTGGATTACTTGAACCAGGCCACAGCCTTCTGTAAGAGATTCAATGAATGCTGTACTTTGTAGAAAGCAAAGTTGTTACTCAAACCAGTTTTTAACCCAAACCAGGTTTTTTCCCCCACCAATAAAACACATTTTGTCTATGCATTCAAAGTACACTTGCCAGCCAATTATTTATTGATGCAAAGAAAAAACCAAGCACATAAAAAAGACTCAGTAAGCAAATTACATTCAAGAACGAAATTCCAAAGAGCATAGAATCAGACTCTACCTGGCAGCCCTCTTTATGCTTCGTGCAAGGCACGAAGGCACTGCAAGACAATCTGGATAAAAACCAAAGAACCACAATATCCTAAACAACCTCACTCCTTGGGGATTAAAGTTATATTGAATGCACAGTCTCTAATCTGGGGGCTGTGAGTGCTCTGAACTTGCTAAATGGGAAGCATGCTCCAAAGAGAGGACGTGTTCTTGCAGAAGTTACGGCAAGGGTACGAAACAGGTTGAACTTCTTTTCTTCAGCCACTGCTTTCACTCTCAATAAGCTTCCCCTAAAGTGCACTCTCAGTTGCAAGACATTTCACTGGACTTCCCACAGTTTCTCACTTATAATTTGGTAGAGCAGGAGACCATCTCTGATTTCTTTTTATTCAGAGAACCAGAGAGAAATAAGAGCAGCGGCCAGAAGGCTGTCAGCTTGCATCAGAACTGCCCTTTTGTATCTGTGCCATCATTTCCAACACAAAGCGTGGGATTCATCTCCTGTAACTGTAGCTGCCCTGCAGATGGGCACAGTCTCTGCAGGCATCTAAAACCCCAGAACAGAAAGAAAGAGAGGTACCTGCACACAGGAGTTACTTCCTTGTAAAATACAATGGCAAATCCTTTCTAAAGGCAAGGTAAATTAAGCCAGAGAAAGAACATTTTGTCAGTGATATGGACAGAGGAATTGAGTGCACCCTCAGCAAGTTTGCTGGAGGGCAGGGATGTCATCCAGAGGGACCTGGACAGGCTGGAGAGGTGGTCCCAGGCCAACCTCATGACATTTAACAAGGCCAAGTGTAAGGTCCTGCACCTGGGTCGGTGCAATCCCAGGCACAGACACAGGCTGA
>WAAF01016393.1:59138-115533 GCA_013400475.1 Tricholaema leucomelas
GAGGGGAGATTTAGACTGGATGTTAGGAGGAAGTTCTTTACAGTGAGGGTGGTGAGACACTGGCACAGGTTGCCCAGGGAGGTTGTGGATGCTTCCTCCCTGGAGGTGTTTAAGGCCAGGCTGGATGAGGCCTTGAGCAAGCTGCTCTAGTGGGAGGTGTCCCTGCCTATGGCAGGGGGTTGGAGCTGGATGATCCTTGAAGTCCCTTCCAACCTAAACCATTCTATGATTCTATATAAAGATGGGAGAGGTACAGGGAGTGTTCAGAAAAGCTGTTTTTTAATCTAGGGAAGCTGCTTTACTCAAGCACTCTTTAAGATGATGATTTGAATTGTCCTCCCTAAAGAAGAAAAAGAGCTTCTCTGACTTTTGGATTATAATCACTTAAGGAGAAATAAACTCCCCAAACTAAAGACAGCCTTTTTTCCCCTCTTTTTCTCTTTTTTGGTAGGTGTAAGAGAAAATGACAATGTTTACCATGAGCAAAACTGGCCAGATAAGTCAGTTCCAAGACTGAATTGTATCTGCAGCAACTTGTACTCCAAACATTTTATGTCATTTCCACTTTCCTCCTGAACAGGCGCTTCTGAAATGCTGTTCTGCATTTGTTTTCTATGGTGTTCTGTTGGAGGCAGAGCTTGACTACAAGAGTGCTGTGTTTGCTTGACAAGGTATCAGGCCTGATGAGGTATCAGGTGTGCTGGTAAAGCAGGTAGAGATACACACTACGGTGAGTATGGTTCCACAATGCTTCACATCTCTTGTGGTACTCTGAACAGATGTTAAGTATGTCCTAGCACAAAGGATTAATCTTTTGGGTATGTAAACTGCTCAAGAAAATGGACAAGGATTGTAGAGATGACAGGTTTGGACTGATAACACAAATTGTTGCCACTGGCTTGCTGATGCTCTAAGTGAATAGAAAGATCACAGGTCTGAAGTGAGAACAGGTAGTCAGTCTGTGTTAATGCACATCAGACTCAGCCACAATTTTTGCCCTTTAGGTTATCAGAGCTATAACAATAGAATAGAATAGAATAGAACAGAATCAAGCAGGCTGGAAGAGACCTCCAAGCTCATCCAGGCCAACCTAGCACCCAGCCCTATCCAGTCAACCAGACCATGGCACTAAGTGCCTCATCCAGTCTTTTCTTGAACACCTCCAGGGATGGTGACTCCACCACCTCCCTGGGCAGCCCATTCCAATGGCCAAAAAACCTCAGACCTACCAAAAACCTGCTGGGTGACTTTGCCTGCAGAGGTATTACAAATACAAGAATCCAAAGCTCTGCCTCTGTGCTAGTTTGAAGCTAGCTAGAATGTTTTGGTGAGAAGAATTAGATTACAGGCTGTGAAAAGGAAACAATGCTGATGTCTACTGCACTCAAAGGCTTGCTGAGATGTGTAAGAACAAGAACACAAACACAGGTAACAGAGTTGTTCTCTGTCTGGGGCTGCATAAACTTCTCTCTCTAACCTAGCCTGCCATCTGTGTGACTAATCCATCTGCTTCCTAACCCTTCAAGCTACCTTAAGCATAAGGCAACGTCTGGGGTAAGGTAGAGGGGTGGGAAGAAGGTGGAAGGGTGATTGGAAGCCCCTCCTGGGGACTCAGGTTTCTGGGAGGGCTGCTGTGTTTCTGTATTACTTTTTAACTTGGATATTTCTGTATATACTGTAAATATCTACTTGTATCTTGTGCTAAGCTGTCAATGTAAAGCTTCATTCAATTTCCAGAGCTGCTGAGTCTAGTCTGGGTGATTTTCCAAAGTGTGGGGGGGCAGGGAACACTCAAACCATCACAGCTGCTTCTGCATACTGTACACATTACCTGTATTTAATGGTTGCAGTTAATGATCTTAAAGGTCTTTTCCAACCAAAACAACTCTGGGATTTCAAGTCCTTAACAATTAACTTCATTTCTACCACTCAAACGCAGCTGAGCTGTTTACCTCTTTCAGAGATTAAGAACTAGAAATACAAAGGGATTAAGCAATTTCCTTGAAAATTACACAGGAAGTCTCCATCAAAGCAGTCTGAGACCACACTTGACCTTCTCTGTCAAGAGCAACCTTCCTCCCATTTGCATTTAGGGTATACACAAACACACTCTTTGACCAGGTGGTTTTGGGTTGATTTTTCTCCCCAACGCTTGGTGAATAATCAGCAAGCCTGCAGTAAGGAGTGGCAAAGCAACAGCGTTTGAAGTGCTTGACTAGAAAGCTGAAGTAGTCTTTTATTGGGCTTTGTTTCAGAATGTAAATACATAACCTTGACAAGCCAACTGATTACAACCCTAAGCCATCCAAAACTGTTAGGCAGCCTATTTTATTGCCTTTCAAAAGCATTCTAGAATGTTTTGGGAGAGAAAATGTCTGTGTTGCAAGCAACCAAACACAACCAAAGCCCACATCAAATGAGGGCTGACAATATCACAATAGGAACCTCCCTAAACATCACTTAGGTTTTTTAAAGCATTCAGCTCTGTTGAAAATTTCAGTTTCCAGTCCCCTGGAGACCAAATTTTTCTACCTAGCATAGGCACAGTGTAAAAACTGTCAAAGCAAGCATCACCATAAAACACATTTGAGTCTGCTGCCTGTGACAATATTAACAGTGACAAATTACATGGATGATTTTCAGCACATGGAATCAAACAAAACCTATGAACTTACTTTATGGTCTACCAATTCTTCCCAAGATCAAAATATGAACCTATTTGTCCAAGTTAAAATAATCCATGCAAATCTCTGGACAGGCTGCAGAGGTGGGCACAAGCCAAGCTCAGGAGGTTCAACAAGACCAAGTGCAAGGTCCTGCAGCTGGGTCGTGGCAATGCCAAGCACAAATCCAGGCTGGGCAGTGAGTGGCAGGAGAACAGCCCTCAGGAGAAGGACTTGGGGGTGCTGCTGGACAAGAAGCTCCACAGGAACCAGCAGTGTGCACTTGCAGCCCAGAAAGCCAAGCGGAGCCTGGGCTGCAGCAGGAGAAGTGTGGCCAGCAGGGCCAGGGAGGTGATTCTCCTCCTCTGCTATGCTCTGCTGAGACCCCACCTGGAGTACTGCATCCAGTTCTGGAGCCCCCATTACAAGAGGGATGTGGAGATGCTGGAGAGTGTCCAGAGCAGGGCCAGGAGGATGCTGAGAGGGATGCAGCAGCTCTGCTGTGAGCACAGACTGAAAGAGTTGGGGCTGTGCAGGCTGCAGAAGAGGAGGCTCCCAGGTGACCTTCTTGTGGCCTTCCAGGATCTGAAGGGGGCTACAAAAAAGCTGGGGAGGGACTTTTTAGGCTGTCAGGGAGTGCCAGGACTGGGGGGAATGGAGCAAAGCTGGAGATGGGGAGAGTCAGGCTGGATGTGAGGAGGAAGTTGTTCAGCATGAGAGTGGCGAGAGGCTGGAATGGGTTGCCCAGGGAGGTGGTTGAGGCTCCATGGCTGGAGGTGTTTAAGGCCAGGCTGGCTGAGGCTGTGGGCAGCCTGCTCTAGGGTAGGGTGTCCCTGCTCATGGCAGGGGGATGGAACTGGATGATCCCTTCCAACCCTAACTGATTCTATGATTCTAAATGGCAACATTAAAGCTTTTAATTTGTTTTGTGCTGTTTTTAACATCTCCATTAAATCACATTCAGGGATGATTTGCAACTCAGTAACTGCATTAGCTGTAACCTATAACGACTCACAGAAGATGTTTCAAACAATCTGCAAGGTCCATATAGCAGAAAGGTTCAACTTCCTATTAACCAGTAAACCCCATTTTAGCAAGAACTTTAATGCCTGTCTGAAGAGGAAAATTTATGGCACTGTAATTTATTTCATTTAACATTTTCAGCAATGCCTGCTGATGAAGGACACTAAGCTAGGATTCATGCAGGGGACAGATATTCAAATGCTGGAAACCATTTCACAGAGCCTTACGTTCTTTAAGATATAAAAATGAATCTCCTTGCAATTTTGTCCCAAATTTTTAAAGATTGTGAAGTGTGTAAGAAGTCCTATCAGAGGAACTTCAGTTGCTTACAGGAGTGGGACAGAATTCAAATAGACACTGCCACAGAAGCTGAAGAAATCACAGAATCATAGATTCAGTCAGGGTTGGAAGGCACCACAAGGATCAGCCAGTTCCAATCTCCCTGCCATGAGCAGGGACACCCTACCCTAGAGCAGGCTGCCCACAGCCTCATCCAGCCTGGCCTTAAACACCTCCAGCCATGGGGCCTCAACCACCTCCCTGGGCAAAATCCCAAAATCCAGTCCAGGCTCTCACCACTCTCATGCTCAACAACTTCCTCCTCACCTCCAGCCTGACTCTCCCCACCTCCAGCTTTGCTCCATTCCCCCCCAGTCCTGCCACTCCCTCAGAACCTAAAAAGTCCCTTCCCAGCTTTTTTGTAGCCCCCTTCAGATCCTGGAAAGACACAAGAAGGTCACCTGGGAGCCTCCTCTTCTCCAGCCTGCACAACCCCAACTCTTTCAGTCTGTGCTCACAGCAGAGCTGCTGCAGCCCTCTGAGCATCCTCCTGGTCCTTCTCTGGACACATTCTAGCATCTCCACATCTCTCTTGTCATAGGGTCTGCAGAACTGGATGCGGTACTCCAGGTGGGGTTCTCATAAAGCTTTGTCCCTGTGAACTACCAACAGACATTAAAAGCCAACTTATGTTCTGTCTGTCCAAGGAGGGAATGATAATTGCAGTGTTCAATGTGAATATCTGAAACTCAGACAGCGTTTGAAAATGTTTTAAAACTGAGCAAGAGTCAAGCACTGAAGAGGGAGACTCTGGAGAACTGAAAAAGGCAAAATCAGTAACTACACACCTGCCCCAACAGGAATGCCTGTCTGGATGACACATTCCAGGGTACACACCTTTTGTCTCTTGCAAAAGGACAAGTTATTGAATGTCAAGCAGCAGATGGAGACAGACAACATCCTGGGACACTGAGGACATTCCCAGTGAAGGAACAACAGCACTTACCTGATGTATGGTTCCATCAATCTCAACAGGAACGATGAAATCAGCATTGCTAATTGGCTAGGAAGAAGGACAAGGAAATAAATCACTATTAAAAATAAGATCATTAGGGGAAAAATTTCAGAGGTGTGAAAAAGAAGAGCACTTAGGCTTAGCAGGAGCAAGTTAATAGCATTACTGGCTATAGGAATCCACTCTCTGTGCACCCTTTACACACCCAGGTCAGAAACCTTACACAGCTGCATTCAGCAGGAGCTGCACTTCCCCCTTCTCTCTTGTTTTTAAGGTTCATACAATGTAGTACACTTTTCCATTAAATAAGCCCCATCACCACTGATGATGTCTACCAGGATAACCTTTAGCCTGGATAACTCTTGCATCAAACCTGTGTGCATGATAACAAAGAAATGCAACTCTGTGCTTCACGCAGTCAACTCTGGGCCATCAATTAGGCAGTAGTAAAAGTAACACCTAATGATTGGATTTGAATTGGGAGATGCAACAAGTTGCAATGAAATTTAAGCTGGAAGAGAGCAGATTTAGGCTGGATGTTAGGAAGAAATTCTTCACAATGAGGGTGGTGAGACACTGGCGCAGGTTGTCCAGGGAGGTTGTAGGTGCTTCCTCCCTGGAAATGTTCAAGGCCAGGTTGGATGGGGCCTTGAGCAGCTTGTTCTAGTGGAAGGTGTCCCTGCCCATGGCAAGGGGGGTTGGAACTGGATGATCTTTAAGGATGCTTCCAACCCAAACCTTTCTATGACTGTGATTAAGTCATATAGTGAAATATGATGTAGTTAGAATCATAGAATCATAAAATCACAGAATCAAGCAGGTTGGAAGAGACCTCCAAGCTCATCCAGTCCAACTTAGCATCCAGCCCTGGCCAATCAACCAGACCATGGCACTAAGTGCTCCATGTGATATTAGATATTATATATAGTAGATATCTAGTGTCTGATGTGATATATTAGATGTGATGCCTCAAGAACATGCTACACTAACCAAGTTAACCACATGAAACTATGTTTTAATGAAAAGGCAAATACAGGCACACTCTGTCCTGAATTCCTTTTTCTAGCCTGCTGAATGCACCTCATTTCTTAAGACTTACTGTGAAAAGCTGCTGATCAAGTAGTATTACTTTGGAAAGCAGAAAGTGTCCCTTGTATAGAGTCTAGGAGAACAGAGTCTAAATGTGACTAGATAGCATTAGTAGTTGGGGAGCACACTGCTAACTATGTTTACTAGTTCAAGTGGACATTGAACTGGGCAGAACACTGTGGTACAGCTCCTGCATGACATCTGTGATAAAAAAGTCTCATGTAAACATGCCTGGCTGAAGGCTGTAACTCATTCCACAATCTGCTCCTTGGAAATGGCTAAGTCACAGAGCTGCCATTACTAAGCAAAGGCTTGAAGATGTCTTCACACAGCTCTATTAGATCTGAACAGATTTTCCCATCTGGTTTTCTGGACCAGTCAATAGACTGATCTCAGGTACTACACCAAGGAGGTGCTTCTGAATAATCGGTGAGACTAGAAATAGCTTTAAGGTACATTGTGGAGAGAGGGGGGCAAAGAGGAGCCAGAAAAGCAAAGAGGCTGCCAAGGTAAAGTGACCAAGAAGCAGATCAGAAACTGGTGAACCTAAATAGATGCTCTGTGAACAATGTTAGGAAAAAAGAATCCTGAAGTATGAACCTGATAGCAACACTTTGATCCCATTCCCTGGAAAAACAAGATCCAAGTTCACCGTCAAGTGATCTCCCTGCCAGGTGGGGTTGGGCTCTTCTCCCAGACAACCAGCAACAGAACAAGGGGACACAGCCTCAAGTTGTGCCAGGGGAGGTCTCAGCTGGATATTAGGAGCAAGTTCTTTACAGAGTGATTGGCGTTGGAATGGGCTGCCCAGGGAGGTGGTGAAGTTGCCATCCCTGGAGGTGTTCAAGCAAAGCCTGGATGAAGCACTTAGTGCCATGACTGGATAGGGCTGGGTGCTAGGTTGGACTGGATGATCTTGGAGGTCTCTTCCAACCTGATTGATTCTATGATTCTATGACCATAAGGATTGTATGGAGGGTAAGATCCTCTCTCAGGGTTGCAGTAATAAGGAAAATGGTTTGCTCTGATGTCTGCAAGTGCTGTGTCAGAGATGGCATGAGAAGCTATGCTGATTCTATTCATCCTGACCAACCAGGATTGGCAACCAAACCTCCAGAGCAGCCAGTGCTGGACAAGTCCATCCTGTTGATAACTGTAGCACTGACAAACCCCTCAAATACCTACAGACACAATCTATACTTTGCTTTAGCTGACATCAATCAATTTCCAAGATGCACCTCCTTTTCTGCCTCCCAGAGAGAGAGGGCAGAGTCTCATCTGCTACTTGCATGAAGCCTCTCAGAGGAGAAAGCTCTGCAGCATCTCTAACAATCACAGAACAGGTACACAAATGTTTTCTGAAGCTTCCCCTCGAAAGACACACAAATGAGCTGTGAATAAGACTCAGCCACCAGTTTTCAAATGAGCGTCAGTCCTGTGCATACCTTGAAAAGACCTGGGTGCACTGGAAGGATTTATATGTGCATGACTCCCTTAGGTGAGAGAGAAATGTTCCCTAGCAGCAGGAAAAGAGTGGGTCACTGCAAGCTGCTCAGCTTGGGAAGCCCACTTGAAAAAATGCAACTATCTCTAAACAGGGAATAACAGCAACCAGAAGCCAGAGAACAGCACACACTGTTCAAGCAGCTTCATTTATGCTAACAAATTAAACTCAACCTTACACTTTCTATCACTAACCAAACTACTCTTAACACCTTGCACTTAAGCTGTAGGTATAGCCAGCAGTGTGCCCAGGTGGCTAGGAGAGCCAATGGCATCCTGCCCTGGCTCAGGAATAGTGTGGCCAGCAGGACAAGGGAGGTTATTCTTCATCACTGCTCAGGCCACACCTTGAGTGCTATGTCCAGTTCTGGGCTGCTCAATTGAAGAGAGATGTTGAGGTGCTGGAAGGTGTCCAGAGAAGGGCAACAAAGCTGGTGAAAGGCCTGGAGCACAGCCCTGTGAGGAGAGGCTGAGGGAGCTGGGGGTGTGCAGCCTGCAGAAGAGGAGGCTCAGGGCAGAGCTCATTGCTGTCTGCAGCTCCCTGAAGGGAGGCTGTAGCCAGGTGGGGTTGGGCTCTGCTGCCAGGCAAGCAGCAACAGAAGAAGGGGACACAGTCTCAAGTTGTGCCAGGGCAGGTCTAGGCTGGATGTTAGGAGGAAGTTGTTGTCAGAGAGAGTGACTGGCATTGGAATGGGCTGCCCAGGGAGGTGGTGGAGTCGCTGTGCCTGGAGGTGTTGAAGCCAAGCCTGGCTGGGGCACTTAGTGCCATGGTCTGGTTGACTGGCCAGGGCTGGGTACTAGGTTGGACTGGATGAGCTTGGAGGTCTTTTCCAACCTGCTTGATTCTATGATTCTGTGATTCTATGTAGCTTTCTTGTTGGCACAAGCAAAGGAAGAGAGCATGGACTGGGCTTCTGTGCTTCATTGTGATGGAAAGACAGGAGACAATTCTGCAAGAGTTTCCTGGATGAAGGTTTCTGGGGTTGCACACCTGAAGTACATACAGGCCTGGAGTGGGAACCACAGAGAGAGTGACAATGTACTCCCACTGCAAGGCTTTGCTTCTGTCAGAACTGTTTCTATTTAATAAAAAGCTTCAGAACTGTAAATGTTCTCAAAGTGTTTCACAGCCAGTTTGGATTATGACTACATTCCAGACGTGCAAGTGGTTTAATTCAATTTATCCAAAACCATGTTTACATCTCCTTGATTTAACCATTCATGAATTTTTTGCTTCTACTACTGTTTTATGATGGGAATGATAACTACAATGTCTACCTATTCCTTTTTTACTCTTGCCAAACTTTATTCCTTTAATATGCACTTAACATGAAAGAGTAGTAGCTCCTTAAAGCTTCACAAACATGCAGGAGCATAAAAAGACAAGAATTACCCTCCCTCAGATGTTGCTGCTTTCATAAAAGAGTATTCTAAACATCTTGCCTCTTTGGTAGAGCTTAAAAACTTGACCTGCATTTGTAATATGAAACTTAATTCATAACAGTTATGATTTCTAAAACATAAAGGGTTAGATAAAGCCTTTAGTACTAAAAATCACAACTTCAGGTATCCACCTAAGTGGGGACCTGCCTAGGTAGAGTTGGACATGTCTTAGTGGAAAAAAACCCCACCCCCAAACCCCCAAATAAACCCCAAAAGCCAACAATCAAAACTAAAAGGAACTTCAAAAGTAACCTGATTGTTAGTCATGCAAAGGAATGTGTATACAGGTGGTACATCTCCTGCTCTCCTCAAAGCCAGTGTTATTTTGATGGCAGGGGCTTTACTTTAGTCCTTTCCTGGCTTCCTTGTAGGACCTCTTCAGGTACTGGAAGGCAACTCTAAGGTCTCCCCAAAGCCTTCTCTTCTCCAGGCTGACGAGATCCAATTCTCAGAGCCTGTCCACTGCCTAGTACTATTCCCCCAAAGAAGGACCAGTTTTCTTTTAGTAACACAAAACAGTAGAGCCTAAAAAGTCCCTCCCCAGCTTTTTTGTATCCCCCTTCACATCCTGGAAGGCCACAAGAAGCTCACCTGGGAGCCTCCTCTTCTGCAGACTGCACAGCCCCAACTCTTTCAGTCTGTGCTCACAGCAGAGCTGCTGCAGCCCTCTGAGCACCCTCCTGGCCCTGCTCTGGACACACTCCAGCATCTCCACATCCCTCTTGTACTGGGGGTTCCAGAGTTGGATGCAGTACTCCAGGTGGGGTCTCAGCAGAGCACAGTAGAGGGGGAGAATCACCTCCCTGGCCCTGCTGGCCACACTTCTGCTGCTGCAGCCCAGGCTCTGCTTGTCTTTCTGGGCTGCAAGTGCACACTGCTGGCTCCTGTTGAGCTTCTCATCCAGCAGCACCCCCGGGTCCCTCTCCTGAGGGCTGCTCTCCAGCCACTCACTGCCCAGCCTGCATTTGTGCTTAGGATTGCCTCGACTCAGCTGCAGGATGTTGCACTTGGTCTTGTTGAACCTCATGAGGTTGGCAATTACCTAAATGGAATCTCATTTTGCTTGAAAAACCAGAAAGTAGTGAAAGTCATCCTCAGCATTCAGAAAGCAAACTTCTCTTTCTACATTTTGGGTAACACAGCTATCTTATGTTTGACTTCCTTTTAATTAGAAAGCCATGGTCCTTCTACTTTCTCCATCCAGTTTTATTTCTCATTTCCTTGAAACATTCTCAAGGGCCAGTTCAGTCTGAGTATAGAAGGCAAGGACCTGGCACTGAGGTTAAGAGGTTCCTGAATGCCACCACAAATTGTCACATACCATAAGGCACAATAGAGAGAGAGAGAACAATTTGAGGGTGGTAGAATAAGTCTGGATATTAGAAGGGGACACAGCCTCAAGCTGTGTCAGGGGAGGTCTAGGCTGGATGTTAGGAGGAAGTTGTTGTCAGAGAGAGTGATTGGCATTGGAATGGGCTGCCCAGGGAGGTGGTGGAGTCACTGTCCCTGGAGGTGTTGAAGCAAAGCCTGGATGAGGCACTTAGTGCCATGGTCTTGATGATTGGCCAGGGCTGGGTGCTAGGTTGGGCTGGATGAGCTTGGAGGTCTCTTCCAACCTGGCTGATTATGTGATTCTAGAAAGCAATTCTTTACAGTAAGGATGGTGAGACACTGGAATGGTTTGCTCAAGGAGGTCACAGATGCCCCATACCCTGGAGGTGTTCAAGGCCAGTCTGGACAAGGCCTATAGCAATCTGGTCTAGTGGAAGATGAAAGCATCACAGGATATTAGGGGTTGGAAGGGACCCAAGCAGATCATCGAGTCCAACCCCCCTGCCAGAGCAGGACCACACAATCTAGCACAGAATGCCTGCAGGGAACAAGAATCCACAGCCTCTCTGGGCAGCCTGTACCAGGGCTCTGGGACCCTTACAGTAAAGAAGTTCCCCCTTGTGTTGAGCTGGAACCTCCTGTGCAGCAGCTTCCATCCATTGCTCCTTGTCCTATCCCAGGGAGCAGTGAGCAGAGCCTGTTCCCCACTCCTGACCCCCAGCTTTTAGATGTTTATAAACATTGATTAAATCTCCTCTCAGTCTTCTCCTCTCCAGACTAAGCAGCCCCAGGTCCCTCAGCCTCTCCTCATCAGCCATGCCCTCCAGTCCCCTCATCATCCTCCTAGCTCTCCGCTGGACCCTCTCCAGCAGATCCCTGTCCCTCTTCAACTGGGGAGCCCAAAACTGAAGGCAATATTCAAGATGAGGTTTCATCAGGGCAGAGTAGAGGGGAAGAAGAACCTCCCTTGATCTGCTGGACACACTCTTCCTAATACACCCCAGGATCCCATTGGCCTTCTTGACCACCAGGGCACATTGCTGTACCGTGGTTAACTTGCCTATAGCAGAGTGGTTGGAACTGGATGATCCCTGAGCTCCCTTTCAACCCAACCCATGGATCTACGAATATTTGTTCTAGTATCTCCATATAAGGCCTCCTTTAAGTCAACAAAGATGGGTTGTTGCCAAATTCTCACCACAACATGAATTATGGTTTGCATATTTAAATGCTGGCAACTAAGTATTGCAGGATTGAAAGGCTGAGTTTTTGCTAGCAGTAAAAAATGGAGTGTGACCAAGACTAGAAACCTATAAAGCCAGTGGTAACTCTAGCTTGCTGCTAGTAAGCACACTATGGTTTTTTCAAAAGCATGAAACCAGCAGATGCTTTATGATGTCTGACATTTGTTAATCAGAACAGAACCGCTACCAGTCCTCCCAGCCAGCTCCAGTTATTTGTATTGCTGAATTCTTTTATTCTAACTTTAGCCCTACTTAAACAATAGAACAGTACCCCCACTTCCACCACATGCTGCAAACTGAAGTGCTATAAAAGTTGCTTCTAGCAGATGACTGACTCATCAGCAACAGCTCAACGCTCTTTGCTTTCCCGTTATGAAAGCTACAGCTAAAAACACTGCCATCAGGACAGCAGCCTGACATGGAAACCAGTCTTGGCAAGAGGGAAGGGCAATCACTGGTTGCCAAAATCTACTGGTTTAAGGTAGATCTAACCTAGCATATAGCTGCACTGAGGAGAGCAGCCAGGAAGAAAGGGAGCTGGGGGTGCTGGTAGATAGTAGGCTGAAGATGAGGCAGCAGTGTGCCCAGGTGGCCAAGAGAGCCAATGGCATCCTGGGCTGTATCAGGAGCAGTGTGGCCAGTAGGATGAGGGAGGTTATTCTGCCCCCGTACTCAACACTGCTCAGGCCACACCTTGAGTGCTGTGTCCAGTTCTGGGCTCCTCAATTCAAGAGAGATGTTGAGGTGCTGGAAGGTGTCCAGAGAAGGGCAACAAAGCTGGTGAAAGGCCTGGAACACAAACCCTATGAGGAGAGGCTGAGGGAGCTGGGGGTGTGCAGCCTGCAGAAGAGGAGGCTCAGGGCAGAGCTCATTGCTGTCTACAACTACCTGAAGGGAGGTTGTAGCCAGGTGGAGTTGGTCTCTTCTCCCAGGCAAACAGCAACAGAACAAGGGGACAGAGTCTCAAGTTGTGCCAGGGTAAGTATAGGCTGGATGTCAGGAGGAATTTGTTGGCAGAGAGAGTGATTGGCATTGGAATGGGCTGCCCAGGGTTGCCATCCCTGGAGGTGTTGAAGCAAAGCCTGGCTGGGGCACTTAGTGCCGTGGTCTGGTTGACTGGACAGGGCTGGGTGCTAGGTTGGACTGGCTGAGCTTGGAGGTCTCTTCCAACCTTGTTGATTCTATGATTCTATGATTCTAGACTAACTATGGAGTAATTTAAACCTCAAAACCAAACCTGTATTTTAGAGCACCAGGTTTTGCACCTGCTAAAACACAAGTCCTTGTTGGAACAGTTACCATTTAATGTCAGTAACTATCCCAGACCTTACTGCAGTCAATGTGTCAGTCATTTCTTAGTCCATGCAGTCAATTCTCAGAATCCAAAGGACACCCATGTCTGTATTACTCCCCTTACAGCTAAACTGGATGGGGCACTTAGTGCCATGGTCTAGCTGACTGGATAGGGCTGGGTGCTAGGTTGGACTGGATGAGCTTGGAGGTCTCTTCCAACCTGGTTGATTCTATGATTCTATGATTCTATAATCATAAGAGCTACAAGGAGAACTACCAGGCATCCTGGGAGAGCCTGCAAGACCAGTTCATGTGTTAAGAGGCTTAACAGTTCCTACAGCATTCATTGAGAGACTCAAGTTGCAAGAGATGGCTTTTGAATATACTTACCTTAAATGAACTGTGCACTAAAGTTTCATCTAAATCAATGACCACACACTTCTTCCCATAGTCTGATGCTGTCAGTTCTGGCAGGAGGTATTTAGCTGGTGGCTAGAAACAAAAAGAAAAGAGGAACACAACGACAAAAAGAAAAAGTAAAACCTCTATTGAAGGGGCACTCTCCTGCCAACATCACTAGTCTAGCAATTACTAGGAATTGAAATACAGGACTTGAAGCTGAATGTTTTCCTGGGCTCATTGCAAGTACACATATGGAAATCAATGGCTCATGCAATACCCAGATAGAGCTTTCTTTTGGTGGTGGTGGTTTTAAATGGGAGTCTTTAGAATGATCTCCAAAGCACTGGGAATGAAAATGGTGAAACACCACCACTGGCTAAAAAAAAGACAGAGGGAAAAAAAAGGACATTGTGTAGGATAAGATCTTTTTCCAAATGCCTCTCCTCTTCTTAACACCTGGGCTTTGGTTGCTGTCCTTATCCTACTCAATGCCATTTCCAGCCATGTCACACTGATGGATCTTTGCACAAACTTATTTCTGTTTGCCATCAAAGATACTAAAGTGGAGAATTCAATCCTGAAGGAAGACAGCATTATGAATTTTATCTTCCAGGACATGTCTCCACTCTCACTTTTACTGCTTGTGAAGGTGTTGATCAAGAGCTCTCCTGTGGTTCGCATTCCCAACTGAGAGATTAAAATTGCAGTAAAGAACCTGAACCAGGCTCTCCTACAGTACCTTGCCCTTACTAAAAGACTTTGCCAATTACAAGAATTGACAAATTTTCTGGAAGCAATGCAGGCAGTAACAGAGCCCTCTGACTGCTCATTCCCCACTTGAACATCCCAATTTGCAGCACAGTTATGTTACTTTAGCCTTCGGTATTGGATGCTTTCTGGAGCAACAGAAATGGGAGAGAACACTTCCATTTGGAGCTGAACTGCTGCAACTCACTTTAAAAGATTGGGGAGGGTGTGGGTTTTAAGGAAGGAAAAGGACTAGGTTTATGGAAAGGTATCAACAGGGAGAAGCTCAAGACTGAGAGGAAATTAAATTAATAAGAACTGGACACAGAACTCTGCCTTCATTCCTTCGTCATCTTTTTATCTGGCCAGACAAGAGTTGCTCTGGGTAAGGGTGCATCTAGCATGGTTTTTGTTCTTTCCAATAGCCTTTTGTAGAGGTGCTTGTGGAGATCTGAGGCCACCCCTTTGCAGACAGCAGGTGACAAACAGAGGAGTCAGACACCCTCTGCAAGCCCTACAGCAACACGTACAGGTTATGAACCACTGACTGATTTCCATCCAGACACTGATTGTCTTAAGTTGATAGATGCTGGCCAATAATGCCTCGTAACTACTTGTTAAATGAAGTAGCTAATAAATGAGATTCTAGACCTAAATAAAAGTGTCTTTCTAGTAAAGGTGATTGGAGGACTTTTAGGAGTGCTTACTGAAACTGATACAGCTCCTCACAATTAACATCACCAGCAGTTTCTGCAGCTACCGAAACGGAAGGTGCCTTGATTACGAGCCACTTGTCTCGATGCATTCTCTCTCAGCACAGTTATCTAACAACCACTCTCATGAAAAGCAACTTCTGGTCAATGTCTGCAGAGTATCCATCCATCAGAGTAACCCAACCAGGCCAAAATTTATAGGACAGCCTAAGTTATAGACAGTCTCATGTGTACATTACTTCGACAACTACCTGAGCTCTACCTCTGCTTGCCTGCAACTGGAATCAGATCAGAAGAAACAGACTAAAAAAGCCTACTGACAGAAAAATGGAACAATTTAAAGACAATAATCCTCAGAACCAATATTCTGATGCTGGTTTCTTGCATTTCATTCAGTTTTTGGACAAAGTTAATCTGCACAAGAAGCTCAAAGCCAGCAATTTCTTCTACTATGTGGACTTTTTTTTTTGGAGCTGGAAATACCTGTCTTTTCTATCTGTAAGTCTGCATGCCTGCCATCAAGAAGAGGATGGACATACACCAAGGACTGCACAGCATGAGAACCTCCAACTCAGAGAACCTGAAATCCTGGACTGCATGGTGAGGGGCAGCCCACGACCATCTTCATCCTCCTGTAGCTCTGCATTCTCAAAAGCAGTGGCTGGGACAGCAACAATCTTATCTCCAGCAACTACACAGAGATGCTGGTTGCTGCTGGAGTCTCTCTCCACTTTCAGTGTTTCCTTAGGAGATGATGTGTAATTATTCACCTAACTTTATCTCCCAAGACTACACTTCAAATTTTAACCCGGGGCAAAGGCTCCCACTACAGCACACCAAGCTACAGGCTTTGGCTTTTTGTTTTGAAGCTGATTCTGTTTCCAAAAACACTTGGTGAATCCTTCATACACTTGAAGATCAGAAAGAATAAATATTCCATCTGGAAACCCTTTATCTCTGTTGCCCTCAACTTTGACAACACTTTTGCCACCTGACAATCTAGCAGGGGTAAGGAGAGATGAAGGCACTACGAGTTGTGAGGCTGCTAAACATCTGGTGCAGGACTTTGGGCCAAGGATGATAATTTTGGGGCTTTAGGTGCTTAAAGAATTTATCAGTCCATTTCTTTGGTTGTTCAAGCTTTCTAGTCTAGACCAATTTCCACATGCCAAGAGGAGCAAAGCTTTTAGGCTGAAACAACCATTACTTGATACTGCATTTTAATTTCTTCATTAATGGAGACATATCCAAGAAGAGTTCCAAAATTACCAGATTTCCATCACAGTTAATGGTGAACAGTTATGGATCTTTCATAAACCTTTTTTAAAACACAGTAGCTTTAAAGATATCAAAGATGATTAAGAGTATTTAATTGTGGCTAACAGCAACTTTAATTTACGGTGCAACGCTCTCCAAAAGGCTGCAGACTTCCACAGAACTTAGCAGGAAAACACTGTTAAATCCTAGCTTGATCTTCAATTCCAACAAGACATAAACTGTACACAAGTTAAAGCTTTTAAACTAGTCAGTGTTTGGGATTTATGCATTCCAGCCAGGTCTCATGGCTGATCAGCTTAACAGACCTTGTAGTGAAACGACTGCTGCACTGCTTCAGTCCCGTGGAAATAGTATATTCCCTAAGAAGAAGAAACAAAAAAAAGGGGGTGGTGGTGGCAAGAAAACAGGACTTTTGGTTGAAGCATAAACAGCTGGTCAACATAAAACTTTCAGAAATTCACTGTATAAAGCAACCATAACCTTTCTTCCCTGTAGGCCCATACTTCCCACAGAGACACGCATCAGAATTACTAAGTCCTTCCTTTGTGCACTGAAAATGCTGTCTAGCCTAAGTGGCCTTCCGGGATCTGAAGGGGGCCTACAAAAATGCTGGGGAGGGACTTTCAAGGCTCTCAGAGAGAGACAGGACTTGGGGGGATGGAGCAAAGCTGGAGGTGGGCAGGTTCAGGCTGGAGGTGAGGAGGAAGTTCTTCACCATGAGAGTGGTGAGAGGCTGGAATGGGTTGCCCAGGGAGGTGGTTGAAGCCCCATGGCTGGAGGTGTTTAAGGCCAGGCTGGATGGGGCTGTGGGCAGCCTGCTCTAGGGTAGGGTGTCCCTGCCCATGGCAGGGAGCTTGGAACTACATGATCCTTGTGGTCCCTTCCAACCCTGACTGATTCTACGATTCTATGAAGTGCAGTTCATGAATTTGCTGTTCATATTCCCTTTCAATTCACATTTTTGGTTGCACTCTACATAGATAACAGCTTGTCCCAGCAGATATGCATAGAAATACTCTTAACAGAGGATAAATGATCCCCACTTAAAAACACAGCTGCCCAAAAATGCTGGCTCCTGAGATAAAGCAGGCAGCTTGCAGAATTTCTTCCTGAAAAACCTGCAATTAGAAATTTTCTAAATGTAGGGAAAAAAAAAACCCAAACACAAGATCCCAGTGCAAAGATTTAACTTTTTGCAGGGGTTCTGAGGGCTAATGTTGGCATTGCTCCTTTATACCAGCATGTTAAATGGAACAAAAGCACTCCCAACTCTTTTAAGAAGGTGCACGAGTACGGTTTTGTATTTCCAGCTACATTTCTCCTTCAGAAAGTGCTGAAGTTGCTATGAGTCTGCTTTGATTCCTCCACCATACTCCTAAGCAAAGCTGAGCAAAACTCCATCAAAGCAGAGGTGTCCTGAGCTACACTCAGTATCTTTTTAAGTTAGGTCCTACCACGATGTTTGCTATTATTTTTTATTCTAATTTTATGTGTGTTTATTTCAGCCCTAAGACCAAATTCATAGAATCAGCCAGGGTTGGAAGGGACCACAGTGAGGGTGGTAAGACACTGGCACAGGTTGCCCAGGGAGGTTGTGGATGCTTCCTCCATGGTGGTGTTCAAGGCCAGGCTGGACGAGGCCTTGAGCAAGCTGCTCTAGTGGGAGGTGTCCCTGCCTATGGCAGGGGGGTGGGGCTGGGTGATCCTTGAGGGCCCCTCCCACCTAAACCATTCTATGATTCTATAATTCCAACCCCCCTGCCATGGGCAGGGACACCCTACCCTAAATCAGGCTGGCCAGAGTTCTTTTTCACTATTAGGAACAAATCAATTACACTGCTGCTTAACTTACATTTTATCTGGAAACAGTTTCAGAATACAAAATACAAACAGGATAACCTTAAAAAGAAAAAAACCAAACCAACCCAAACCTCAACAATCAACCCCCAAGTCACAGTTTCCATTTGCTGAAAAAAATCTAACTTGAAGCTTGACTGTTTCTTGCATAGCAGTTACCTCTATCAACGACCAAGAGAAAAATACATATTAATTCAAGCCTTTAAAGTAAGTGCAATTAAACCAGGAAAAATCTGATGGACCAGAAGATAGGATACATGACACTGACTTGCACATACATATGTAAAGCAATGGAAGTTTTCAAACAGGTGACCTCAGCAGACTGACAGATTCTACACATGCATGAGAAAGCTTCAGAGAAACTTGTATTTTGACTCCAGGCTTCGACTTGAAAGCTCAATGAGTGGGGCAATGCCCTTTTCAGAGTCACTAAGGAATTCTCCTAGCACTTGAAGTGATTACATTTGCAATGAGCCCTCTACAAAGTAAATGTCCAACTTCACCGTGACCAAACTCACTCTCTGTTGGCAAGATTGTCCTGGAGGTCCTGTGCACCCCAGAAATTTCCTCTC
Source organism: Tricholaema leucomelas (assembly GCA_013400475.1). Lineage (NCBI taxonomy): Eukaryota > Metazoa > Chordata > Aves > Piciformes > Lybiidae > Tricholaema lacrymosa > Tricholaema leucomelas. Next base: position 77,592 of record WAAF01016393.1, read on the forward strand.
CATCGGCGGTTTGAATGGGAGAGGAAAAAAGTGGTGAACAGACCTGTTTCCCCTCACCCCTGCCCTGCAGGCGTGAAGGGGGGGGGAGGGAGGGGGACCCAGCACGAGGAGTGCCCTGGGCTGGGCCTGCGCTGCACTCGGCTGAGGATTGGCTGTGTGCTCTTTGTGCCTAGGCAGTGGTAACTCAGCTGAGGATTGGCTGTGTGCTCTTCGTGCCTAGGCAGTGGTAACTCGGCTGAGGATTGGCTGTGTGCTCTTCGTGCCTAGGCAGTGGTAACTCAGCTGAGGATTGGCTGTGTGCTCTTCACACCTAGGCAGTGGTAACTCAGCTCTTTGCCTAGGAAAGGGTATAAATATCGAGAGGTTCCCACCTTGGGGTGCTCCTGCCGTGGAGCTCGTCCCCGCTTTGGTGTGCCTGCTTGGAGGAGTTCTCCCCCCACCTGGATAGCTTCTACACACGGAGCCTCTTCTTGCTCCGAAGACAAGCTCTGAATCGTCCTTAAGCGTCCTATTGTGTGGCTTATCGCTTCCTAACGACCCTGAAGCTTTCTGAACAGACCATGGGACAGCCCTTTGAATCGTCCTTCTTTTCAAGCCAGCTGTGGTGAGTAGCTTTCTGCTCAGCCTGATTTGATAGTGGGGAATGCTACATTCAATAGCTCAAGCCTTTTCCAGCTCCTGACTTCAAATTAGTCAAGTTTACCTGTGGCACCCTATTGTGTAGATATTCTCAACCAACTAAGTACGAACCTGCTAATTACATCTAAATTATCTTCTGTATCTAGTTTTAGGGGCAGGTTTTTTGGAAAATAAAATGACTCTATTTTTATAAATTCCTGACTCGGCCTAATTAATTCCTGCCTCCATAAAAAAGATTCTTCTCCTGCTGTGTGCAATACACACCCTTCAAACAGCCTACTTCTCATCCCTGAGCCTATGTAGCAGAGGATCAAGAACTTCTGCCTTAATGGGTCTTGAACACAGGATTATAGAGTTGTCTCAGAGTGAACCTCTGGGCTCCAGTGTTCTGGGGAAACAGGCCTTGTAAGACTGGCAAAGAGGATAGTTTTAATTTGAGGTGTTACCCTAAGAGAATGCTGCATCTCTGCTCCTACTGCTTTCTGCATATCCAGCTCGCTTCTGCCTTTATTTAGACTATTACATACTAATGCTCACTGGCTTCTGTGTGACAGCCAGAAGCACTCTGATACTCAGTAAATGTCACACAGCTGCTTGGGGGCAATGGTTGCTTGACAACACTTGCACGTCCTGCTGGATAAAGGCATCAGATGGCATCGGAGAAGAGGAACGAGTGTGTTTAAAGTCACCTGCTCACTAAGAACTCCACATCACGACTGCAAAGGTTAAGTTGGTTTTACTGCCTTATTAAAGTGCTGGCAATATGGGGCAGCAAAAATATAGCTGAGCTACCAGAAAAAAAAGAAACCCCTTCTTGAATTCTTCATTTTCTTATGGCTACCCAATTCTAGCAGAGTACTGCTTTAACGTTGCAGAGGAGGAACCTCCTTTCTTGTTCGGAGCTGACAAAGTTATACTGATTTGCCCTTGCCAAATTTTGTGCTGTTTGAATCCTCATTTCATTAACATCTACACTTCTTATTTCATTAACACCTACACTCACTTTTAGGCAGAGTTTTAGTCCAGGGAAGATATTCTCCATTCAAATAACTACTTGTAGAGCAACTACAAGCCACCAAACAGAATCTGGCAGGTGTTAAGAGTAATTTAGAGTTCAATTACCTTCATATAGCCAAAGATACAGACACTTTGCATGCAAGTACATGTGTGTATAAATACATACACACATACATGCAAACATTTGCATGAGCCATATTAGAAGTCATTTCACAGTAGAAGTTAATTTCATATTAGAAGAAATCAGTAAGCAGAAGAGAGTAATTTGTAACAGTTCTTAAACACCCAAGAAAAAGTGGTGAAGGAGGAAAATGATCTGCAGAGTTTCAGCAATCTCTTCGCACTATGCACCATGGGCAGAGTTCTTATGGCAGGTCTTGTAATGCTGGACTACATGAGAAGGAAGGGAAAGGGTTAAAAATGGTGTGCTGGGGAACACTCAGGCCTATAGGGGCTACCAAATATGTCAAGAAAGAGGGCTGTGTCAGTTAACTCCACACATCAGCACTGCTACTTACTGGAAAAATGAAATAATAAGGAAATATAAATAGCAAAGAAGATTAAGGAAAAAAAAAAAGGAAGAAAAAGAGGAAGAAAAAAATAGGGAAGAAAAAAAAAGGGAAGGAAAAAAAAAAGGAAAGAAAAAAAAAGGGAAGAATAAAAAAGAAAAGAAAGTACTTCCAGTTTTAAAACCCTGCATCTTCATCTACATAAACAAGGCAAAAAATAGAGAGCAGTTTTTTGACCAAAAATGGTTAAACTCAATTCAGTCAAAACCTTCAGTTTGAAGAACTTTTTTTTTTCCTCCCTTTCCTTTTCTTTAGTTCTCAAAAATAACTCAGATGCCAAAAGGCATTCCAAGTTTAATCCAAGGAAGATAAGCAGAAGTACTAATGCCCAGCATCTGATACTGAGAGCATCATCTTGAATGAGTGCAGCGTGGCAGCTGTGGGCTCTGCACTCCCTGTTTTCCTACAGTGACTTGTTCCAAACAAATGCTGAAGCTTCTAACTCTTCTTTTCAACTGGGATATAGGGAAAAACTGAGAGGAAAAGGTTTTTGCAACTGTGTCCCACATACTGATGATGAGTCACCTTTTCTCTCTATTATCATTAAGTCAATTCAACTTTCAGACTACTTCATGGTTTTAAACTGGTAAAAAAATCAGAACCTTTAACTGATGGAAACCATCTAAAACCCAAACTCTTCTTTCTGCCCCTGTACAACAGATGCAGTTCAATTCAGCTCTGAGCACACAACATTGCAGGTAGAACATAAAATCCTTTTGTTAACATGCAACACCAAACAGACCCTGTTAGACTGCAACATAAAATGAATCAAAGCAAAAAGTTATGAAAATTATGAAAAGAAAAAAGGGATAAAAATACATACACTTGGTATAGGCATGACCTGCATCTGGTCACCCTGGGGAAAAAGAAAAACAAATCACTGTAAGGGTAATGGCTTTTAAAGAGTTGAACAAAGGTCTGAAGCAGTAAATGCAGCACTCAAACATTTTAAACCAAAAGTTCAAAGTATTCAAGAAACAAGGGTTAAAAAAAAAAAAAGGTAAAACCAGGATCTTGCATTTTAGGTGCTGAAATGATTGGTTAGTGTATTGGCATCTTATGGATTTTAGGAGATTGGGCTGGTAAATCCCATGCTATGATTCACAGGAGATGATAATAAGAAGAAAGTACCTGTATTTACTGTCACTTTTCCAGCTTTAACTTTTACTCGTGGGTATATTTGTCCATTTTCACTGCAGCAACAAGAGGCTCAGCAGGGCAGAAGGCCACTCCTTGAAGCTGACTTTGAGACAGCTGCCTCAGAAAATACTGTATTTTCACTCAGGTGACAGAAGGATGTCTGAGAAGGATGTGATGATAATAAACTAAATCCAAGGAATCCCACTTTCAGTAAGGTCACATCACTGTTCATAGAATCAAGCAGGTTGGAAGAGACCTCCAAGATCATCTAGTCCAACCTAGCACCCAGTCCTGGCCAATCAACCAGACCATGGCACTAAGTGCCCCAGACAGGTTTTGCTTCAACACCTCCAGGCACAGTGACTCCACCACCTCCCTGGGCAGCCCATTCCAATGCCAATCACTCTCTCTGNTAGACAGCAATGAGCTCTGCCCTGAGCCTCCTCTTCTCCAGGCTAAACAACCTCAGCTCCTTCAGCCTCTCCTCATAGGGCTTGTAGTGCTCTTCCTGTGGTCTCACTTTCCTGTTGTGCTTGGGAGAGGGCAAGATAGTCTTGGTCGACTTGACCTTTTCTTTTCAGCCTGGGACTCAACATAGGGAGGCAAAGACACTTCCATTTACAGCTTCCAAACAGAAAGGCTAATCAGATGGTCACCAACTCAATATGTAAGACATTTTGGGAAGCAGGAACTGCAGCTTCTAGCCTTTCAAACCTGTTAAACCAAGTATTTGTTTTCTGGTGGGCACTGCATTGAAATGAAAAACAAGATCCTGACTTTTCTTGCAGAGACAGTGCTTAGGGAGGTGATTTTATTCTTTAATTACTTAGACAACACAGGCTCTGACTACCATCAGACTGACTATATATTGAAAGAACAGCTTTCAGCATTATGAACATCTTCTAGCTGAAACAAGCCTTGTGCTCGCTTGTTTTGGAGTCTAACATGAGTGCTGACATATCCTGCTCTGGCAGGGGGATTGGACTAGATGAGTTTTCGAGTCCCCTTCCAAGCCCTAACACTCTCTGATCACTGACAAAGTAATTGAATATTATTTTTGAAGTCCTCTTTTTTATTGCTATAACAGCAGAAATTTTTACTGAGGTTTGACCAAAAGCCAGAGAAACTGATGAAGTGCTAGAAAGCAGCAATTACCAAGAGCTACCAAGAAGTTTGCTTTAGTGAAAAGTACTTGGTTTCTATAAAAGCAAACACACACAAAACCTGGCAAGAACCCAAATCTTCCTCAGTGATGATGGCAAAAGGAATTAAAACACAGATCAGGATGGCAATGTCCTGTTACTGCATCCAGCTCTGGAGCCCCTGGGACAAGAGGGATGTGGAGATGCTGGAGTGTGTCCAGAGACGGGCCAGGAGATGCTCAGATCTGAAGGGGGCCTACAAAAATGCTGGGCAAGGACTTTTCAGGATATCAGGGAGTGCCAGGACAGGGGGGAATGGAGCAAAGCTGGAGATGGGCAGGTTCAGGCTGGCCGTGAAGGTGAAGAGGAAGTTGCTGAGCATGGAATGGTGAGAGCCTGGACTGCGTTGCCCAGGGAGGTGGTTGAGGCCCCATGGCTGGAGGTATTTAAGGCCAGGCTGGATGAGGCTGTGGGCAGCCTGCTCTAGGGTAGGGTGTCCCTGCCCATGGCAGGGGGTTGGAACTGACTGATCCTTGTGGTCCCTTCCAACCCTGATTGATCCTATTCCATTCTATTCTATTCTTTTATTTCCAACCCTGATAGATTCTGTGATTCTATGATTCTGATTCCAGTGGAATATCATCTGAAGTTTGTGGGCCACTGGAGTAGCTGCCAGTTAGATGATCTTGCCTTTGATGAAGCCATCAAGGAGGTGGTTATGAAGGCAGAGCACAGATTGTGAGCTTATGATTTGCTTTGTTTTTAAAGGTTTTTTGTTTGCTTGGTTGTTTTTGTAGAGAGAATAAAATACAACTGAACTTCACATCTGTCAACAGATGAAAACAGTATATAGTTGCAGGAATAGATTATCTTACTTGTGGACACAGCACTTTGGCCACAACAACCCCAAGCAGCACTACAGGCTGGGGACAGAGTGGCTGAGAGCAGCCAGGCAGAGAGGGAGCTGGGGGTGCTGGGAGAGAGTAGCTGAAGATGTGGCAGCAGTGCCCAGGTGGGCAGCAGAGCCAATGGCATCCTGGGCTGGCTCAGGAGCAGTGTGGGCAGCAGGACAAGGGAGGTTCTTCTGCCCCTGTGCTCAGCACTGCTCAGGCCATACCTTGAGTGCTGTGTCCAGTTCTGGGCTCCTCCATTAAACAGAGATGTTGAGGTGCTGGAAGGTGTCCAGAGAAGGGCAGCAAGGCTGGGGAGGGGCCTGGAGCACAGCCCTGTGAGGAGAGGCTGAGGGAGCTGGGGGTGTGCAGCCTGCAGAAGAGGAGGCTCAGGGGAAAGCTCATTGCTTTCTACAACTACCTGAAGGGAGGCTGTAGCCAGCTGGGGTTGGGCTCTTCTCTCAGACAACCAGCACCAGAAGAAGGGGACACAGCCTCAAGTTGTGCCAGGGGAGGTCTAGGCTGGATGTTAGGAGGAAGTTGTTGGCAGAGAGAGTGATTGGCATTGGAATGGGCTGCCCAGGGAGGTGGTGGAGTTGCCATCCCTGGAGGTGTTCAAGAAAAGACTGGAAGAGGCTCTTAGTGCCATGGTCTGCTTGACTGGACAGGGCTGGGTGCTAGGTTGGGCTGGATGACCTCAGAGGTCTCTTCCAACCTGATTGATTCTATGACTCTATGATTTCAAATACAGCTATGGTTCACATAAGGTTTTCCCACAGACTTGAAGAAGCATCAGAGTGGTGCAACCTGCATTCTATTTTGGCAATCTCTTGAAGGAAGAGGTGCATCTCATGGTATCACTGTGAAGCCTGACTTTCATGGAAACCCAGAATGTAAGTTGCTAAAGGACTGGCATTAGTTTTTGCTTTGTTTTTCTTGCAGAATTTGTGAAATCAAAAGCCAAGAAAAACAAGCCAATTTCCTAAGAGGAACCCTAAAAGCACCTATCCAGAAATCAAAATGGTAAAAATGACAACTGGAAAAACAACCAGAAAAATAAATGCTGGTAAAGCTTTAGTGTTCAGGAACAGGCAAATGTGTTTTAAAAACAAGCCTGCTATGGGAAAAGTTTTTTTTTTCCCAAGTGTCCTGCCTCATTTCCTGATAGCTTGGAATGGGAAGAGAAATAGGTCATAATGCTATCATTTGAAATTAGGAGGAATTGATATTAGGAGGAAGTTCTTCCCAGAGAAAGTGACTGGCATTGGAATGGGCTGCCCAGGGAGGTGGTGGAGTTGCCATCCCTGGAGGTGTTGAAGCCAAGCCTGGATGAGGCACTTAGTGCCATGGTCTGGTTGACTGGCCAGGGCTGGGTGCTAGGTTGGGCTGGATGCACTTGGAGGTCTCTTCCAACCTGGTTAATTCCATGATTTTATGGTCTAGTTGATTGGACAGGGCTGGGTGATAGGTTGGACTGGATGATCTTGGAGGTCTCTTCCAATCTGGTCAATTCTATGATTCTTTGATTCAAATAGATGAGAGCTGACTGCATCTCTTGAAGTCTGTCCATAAGCTCCTGATGCTGGTAACAAGATAAAGCTGTTCCTAGAATGCCAAGATATGCTAAGATAACCCAGGAACTGATTCATCCAGCTACTGAAATCAGGTGGGGTTTGTTTCACAGCACAATACATACAGGTGCAATGATCACTCCTGCCTTTGTCCTTAGCTACTGCATTTTGAGACAGACGTTTTTGGTACTGCATCCGTTCACTGATGCTGTCTGTCTACCATCACGCAGGGGATCAATGAACACCAAGTGACAGGCCACACTAATTTGCTTTTATGAGAGTGGTCTGTATTCCAAGATAAGGAGCTGTTTCATTTTGAAGAATAACTCCTTTGGAGAAGAGGCTGATGGAAAGAACAAATCTACCATATTCATCACTTGAACACAAAGGTTGCACTAGACCGTGATGGGTGCTTTGAAGACAGCAATAAGAGTTATTATTTGACTCTTTCGTTGACTCAGAATATTGAGTTTTGTTTTGTAACTTCTATAGAAGATTTCTTGAGAGGCAAAGAAGGTCAGGAATGAGTATGCAGAGAGAGGAACCGAACATTGCTATGCAGAGGGAATTTTGTTTTCTAAATAGGCCTGCCATATCACGCTCTGATGGTGACTGAGAGAACCAAGTGCTACGGACTTTCTTGCTCTGATTCATGAAGGGTAAGCAGGAGTGTGCTAGTTTGAGCCTAGCTGGGATGTTTTGGTGAGAAGAATTAGATCACAGGCTGAGAAATTAAAACAATGGTGAGGTCTACTTCGCTCACAGCCTTGCTGAGATGTGTAAAGAAGAAAGGCAAAACAAAGATAAAGTCACTTTTGCTCTGCACTTCGCTTGGGCACAGGCTGCTGGCTGAACTCCCATCTTGCTCACCTCACCCTCCATTTGCTTTGGCTGATTCACCTTTGCTTCTTAATCCTCTTGGCCGAACCTCCATTCTTTCTTGGGACTGGGGTAAGGTTGAGAGGGGTAGGGGGAAGGTGAGGGGGTGGTTTAGACCCTCTCCTGGGGACTCAGGTTTCTGGGAGGAGAGTTGTGTCTGTGTTACCTTTTTACCTTGTATATTTCTGTGTATATCTGTATATACTGTAAATATCTGCTTGTAAATTGTGCCAGCTGTAAATATAAGCTTCATTCATATTTCCAGAGCTGGCTGAGTCTAGTCTGGGTGATTTCTAAAGTGTGGGGGGGCAGGGAACACCCAAACCATCACAAGGAGAAATGTACTCTTATCTACATTAATCTCCATCATTTCCTTCCACACTGGTGACTGAGTTCCATGTCTGTTTGGAAAGCAAGCTGTTAATGGCCTTCCCATCAAAGAGTCCATGCTCATGCTCCTCTTCTACATGTCTTCTGACCTCAAGAAAGTGCTCTCAACAAGCCATTTATCTCTTTGGTGAACCATATTCACGTGGCATAGAGAAGAGTCTTTTCCCTGCACTGCATTATAAATAGAGATTGCTGAAGCAGATGAGTGTTGGAGACATGACAATAGGTCATCAAAACAGCTTTCCAGCATCACCTTGGAGATGGCAGCATTGTGCAGCAAAAAGCAGTGGTGAGAAAGAGATGACCTTTGGTAGTGGTTGGGATGGGTTAGGTGGAAATATAAGGACTTGACCTTTCTGGCTTCATTCCTGTGACAGGGAAAGCAAAGGGAGCAGCTGCTGCCCCCAGAATAAACCTTCTTCCTATTGAGTGTGGATCAAGACCTACTCTAATCCAGCAAGTATAAAACCCCCTTGCCTCATTCATGCCTCATCTTGTTGAACACAGGCCATCTGCCTGCCTTTGGAAACAAAAGCAAAGATGACTCTAGTGGAAGTGGGCTGCAAGTGAAATGGCAAAGTGCCAGTAGACTTCTCAGAGCTCTCTCACCCACCACAATTGAAACCAAAATGAAGAAAGAGTGAGACTACATCTAGCTTTCCTCACCTTGATCTGGATCCTTCCTTGAAGCCTGCAAATGAAATCTGTATCTGGAAACACTCTACAAACTTACCCAGGGAAAAAAACCAAACAACCAAAACAAACTTATACCCAGAAAAGGCACCTACTGAGTAAAGCTGCTAACTGAAGAACAGAAATTGAGATTTGAATTTACTCAGAAGAGAGTTAAAGACACTTCCTTCTTCTCCCAACACTCTGGATTCCAAAAAGAAAATCTGGCTGGAAGTGTTGGTGAGCTGCCTGCTGTTGAGGAGGCAGGAAAAAATGTGCAAGGACTTTGCGAGGCTGAACATTGTGTGCTCCCAGTGACACATCTGGCTCAGCATCCAAGCTGCAGGCAGGCCATATACCCACTGTAATAGCTATCACATGGTAGAATACATCTCTGTGCTCTACTAAAAAGGTGTCACATTTTAAGAAGGGCTAATATACAACAGTTTCAGTAAATACAAGTGATTACTGAAAAATGGTGTGTTGAAGTCTTAAAGAGACAGAATGGAGCAGTCATTACCAGTATTAGAGTCACACTTGGACAAGCAGCTGCTCTGTGAGTAGGAGGTTTAAAAACAAGAACACTTTAAAGAATCACAGAATCATAGAATCAAGCACGTTGGAAGAGACCTCCAAGCTCATCCAGTCCAACCTAGCACCCAGCCCTAGACAATCAACCAGACCATGGCACTAAGTGCCCCATCCAGGCTTTGCTTCAACATCTCCAGGGACAGTGACGCCACCACCTCCCTGGGCAGCCCATTCCAATGCCAATCACTCTCTCTGTCAACAACTTCCTCCTAATATCAATTCCTCCTAATTCCAAACGATAGCACTACAACCTATTTCTCTTCCCATTCCAAGCTATCAGGAAATAAGGCAGGACACTCTCTCTGGCAACAACTTCCTCCTAACATCCAGCTTAGGCGTCCCCTGGCACAACCTGAGGCTGTGTCCCCTTGTTCTGTTGCTGCTTGCCTGGCAGAAGAGCCCAAACCCACCTGGCTACAGCCTCCCTTCAGGTAGTTGTAGACAGCAATGAGGCCTGCCCTGAGCCTCCTCTTCTGCAGGCTGCACACCCCCAGCTCCCTCAGCCTCTCCTCACAGAGCTGTCTTCCAGGCTCCTCACCAGCTTCTTCACCCTTCTCTGGAAACTCACCCCCTAATGGGATAGAAGCTAGGGCTGGTTTATTCTAAAGCATGCTCAGTTTGGTGTCTTCTTCTGATTCTGTGAAGCAGTTGACATGACACTTGACTTGTCAGGCATAATCAAGTCACATCATCTGGTAAAATACTAAATGAAGCACTGAGTCATTTGAAACACCAATGCCATCTTTTCTAATAACAAAAATAAAATGGAACTGCACAATGTAATTACTCTGAATAAAGTTTCAGAAGGGAGTTTTCAATTACTTCATAAAATACTCTTCCCTGCTTTCCTCCTTTACCACAGGTTAGCATTTAAAGAGCAGAGACCCTTAATTAGAGGGAAGTCAGCTTGTCACTTCAAGAATATGCCAGAATCATAGAAGAAACAGCAGAAACCAGCAGAAGCTTTCTCCATTCCTTTCCTTCCCCTGAAGTCTTTTAACACCAGTTGTCATGCAACAGTTCTACTGAAGAGTAAACCCAGAATTTTCTAAGGGTAACTACTTAACATTGTTATGCAATTTTCTTTTTGTGATTTTGAAGGGTCACCACACATGAACTGACTGGGCCATGGTCAGAGATCACCTGTGATGTGATAGATAAATAATAAAGCACACAAAAGACATAGCAGATATAAGGTAAGTGACCATTTGAACGGTGGCTCAGCAGAACTCAAACTATTCTAGCCTGGCAGGCAGTATAATGCAAGAACAGCTTTAAGTAAACAGCAGGGGGGTTTAAGCAGCATGTTGACAGCTCTTCTCTGTCCTAAACCAGGTAATTTTGTCATTCTTAGATATTTAATTTCACCAGTGTAGAACTTCTCACCTCCTGTTGCATGCACTTAACCCTCAATTTACTTATCACTTCTGAATCTAGCCAAGATGCTCAGTTCAACCTGACCAAATCCAAGCAGCTGGCAGAGTTCTAACCCACAGCTCTCCTGCTGAAAAGCACCTGTCTGACATTGTTGAGATCTTCAAAGACATCCACATCTTCAATGCTGGCTTTCCTTTCTTTAGAAGAATTTCCTACTTCCACTAACCATATTAGCACTCAAACCAGCACATATACATCTATACACAAAGCTTATTAGCCTTTAATACTGCATTTAAAACTGAAATGTTACAGGTTTCTTTGCACTCACTTAAGAACTACCCAAAAGCTTAGCTATCCCAGATTTCTCCTGTAAAGCTCTGTATGCACCTGAGTGCTTCTCATTCTGCTTGAAGGAAATGAACTCATATTAATTCTTTTTATCACATTCCTTGAGATTTTTACCCTGTTAAGTCGTAGTCTGGCAATTCTATGAACCCTGTGATTTGCATCTTGAGCTCACTTACAAGTACTGCACTTCAAACTGCTAAGGGAGGTAGCACAGAGTGAGGATGTATGAACATACAGGTAGCTACTTGCTCAAGGTACAAGCTATACTTAGAAAGTAATTTAAGTGTTTTACAAAATGCAATCTGAAAACTAATGACTCCAGATTATTTTAACTCACATTTTGTATAGAACAAACTCTTCTTCATGTGTTTTGCTTTCTAATCAACTCCCTTTTTTCTCCGAGCTGTAATATCGCTAGTAGCCTCACTCCTGCCTCCTTGCACAGTGGAAAGGGAAGTTTTACTGGTTTCCCATTCCTGGTGTTTCTCAGGTGAATGTGCTTATATGTTCTACATGCTACTCAGCTTTCTCTTCAGCACATCCAGGCCATATTTCCCTCATTTCAGTCAACACAGACCTTTGGCTAGCAAAAGTCTAAAAATGCACATTCAGTTCCTCCTGCTGGCAGAGGAATTCTCATTACGCTTTACCTCTGCGTGAGCAGTTTCAACATGAATTGTTGCTGTTCAACCTTTACCTCCACATGCATTCTAAGCCTCCATCATTTTAATTCCCTTTTCTGTCCTTTTCCCCACCAAATAGTTCCTCTGCTCTTTCTCTTCAGCTTTTCAGAATTCAAATATAGCAAGGAAGATTCAAAACAAAATGGTCTGGACAAGACAGGCAAGAAGTCAGCATCATCAAAAGCGAAATATTAGTGAAGAGCAAAAAGGTGAAAAGAGAGAAACACCTCTGTTCCTGCTGTTATTCCCCATACACCTGTATTTGCAGTCTCAAAGTTCTGGGAAAGGGGAATAGTATTCTGAGGGGAATAGTGTTTCAGTTAAGGGTATGGCACCAGTGGAGCTTTTGAGAGTGCTGAAAACCACCATGGCATGGGAAGGACGGCATTCTTGTGCTCGCTAAGCTGCACTGAAATTCTGCACTTCATTACACAAAGGTGTGATCAGTGTTATCTGATTTTAAAAAGGACACAGAAAATCATCTGTGTTGTGATTTTATGAACACAGCAAAGCAACACAATTAGTAGGACCCAGTGAAAGCAGCACACTGCTCCTACATGCAGTGCTTTGAAGCGCTAAATGTCTGCATCGATTAATATGACTTATTAGGTAAGCAGAACTTAATAACCAGAAACATGGCCGAAAGCTGATACCTCTGAACTCAGTATGCATTAAATATAGGTGAATTGGTTAGAAAAGAGTTCCAAACAATTACAATTCTCCTCTTTTCTGAACTCTTTTTATGTCACTGAAAACCCTTTCAACTGACAGTCAGAGAGGTTACCACTTACACTCCAGTGAACACATCTTAACCTTTCCCGTGGTGAGGAAGGAGAACCAAAGCTAGAGGCAACTCAGCATCTGAACTTTTATGAGAAGTCCACTTTTTTAAAGTGTTTTACTCCTGTTTTAAATGTTGGTTGCATATACAATGTACATTGCCAATACAGTGCATGGAAGAGCTAGCATTAAACTGCAGTTGAACAGATACGGATTCACCATCAAAGCAATAAACTGTTCTGTAGCTCACAACATATTGTCCACGAGACAATCTATTAGGACAAACCTTCAGAAGCATAGAGTTAAACCTTGGTTACAGACTTATAGGAGAGCAAAATAAGAAAGAAGCCTGACCTTCTGAAGTCCTCCATTCTCTTCCACCAAAGGAGGAAGCACACTGGTGCTGTTGGTAGTTGGTGGTTCGACATTGTAGTCACGAAAGCAGCAGAATAAGGTGCTAAAGATACTTCGACTCCTCTGCTTCTTCAAGCTGATATTACATTGGGACACTGGGGGGAAAAAAACAAAAGCAGCAGAAAAATAAATTGATGCAGCACAGAGTTTTCCAGAGCAAAATCATTATTACTTCAGAAGTCCTTCTCAAGTCTTACGACAACCTCACAGAGATTTTTCCACCATAGTCAACCACAGAATTGTTTTGGCTGGAAAAGATCTCTAAGATAATTGGCTCCAACCATCAAGCCAAGACCACTGTAGCCATGAAACGATGTCCTGAAATGCCATGTCCACATGTTTATTGAGCACCTCCAGGGATGGTGCCTCCACCTGAGCAGCCTGTTTTAATGCCTGACCAAACTGAGACCCCCTTCCCTCCATTTCAACACACTTTTCCTGTCAAACTCACGTGGCAATATTTGCCTCTTACCAACCAACTCGGATCTCTGCGCAATCAAAGGCCTTGCCCTGCTAAGACACATGACCTAGAAATCTCCAAAGCAGCTACTGTAAATCACACCAAGTAACTTGCTGCTAAAATGCCTCTGGAGTCAGGAAGCAAAGAGGTGTGCCCTACACTACTAGAGATGCACTACAAGAGGTGTGCCCTACACTACTAGAGATGCACTACAAGAGGTGTGCCCTACACTACTAGAGAAACACAAGAGGTATGCCCTACACCAACAAGAGATGCACTACAAGAGGTGAGCCCTGCGCTGCAAGAGATGCACTACAGGAGGTGTGCCCTACACTACAAGATTGCTGGTGGACGAGAAGCTCAACAGGAGCCAGCAGTGTGCACCTGCAGCCCAGAAAGCCAAGCAGAGCCTGGGCTGCAGCAGGAGAAGTGTGGCCAGCAGGGCCAGGGAGGTGATTCTCCCCCTCTGCTACGCTCTGCTGAGACCCCACCTGGAGTACTGCATCCAGCTCTGGAGCCCCTGGGACAAGAGGGATGTGGAGGTGCTGCAGGGTGTCCAGAGAAGGGCCATGAGGATGCTCAGAGGGCTGCAGCAGCTCTGCTGTGAGCACAGACTGAAAGAGTTGGGGCTGTGCAGGCTGCAGAAGAGGAGGCTCCCAGGTGAGCTTCTTGTGGCCTTCCAGGATCTGAAGGGAGCTACAAAAAAGCTGGGGAGGGACTTTTTAGGCTGTGAGGGAGTGCCAGGACTGGGGGGAATGGAGCAAAGCTGGAGGTGGGGAGAGTCAGGCTGGAGGTGAGGAGGAAGTTATTGAGCATGAGAGTGGTGAGAGGCTGGGATAGGTTGCCCAGGGAGGTGGTTGAGGCCCCACAGCTGGAGGTGTTTAAGGCCAGGCTGGATGAGGCTGTGGGCAGCCTGTTCTAGGGTAGGGTGTCCCTGGGCATGGCAGGGGGGTTTGGAACTGGCTGATCCTTGTGGTCCCTTCCAACCCTGACTGATTCTGTGATTCAATAAATACTTACTGCTGCCCAGGCATATTTTCTAGCCAAATACACAATCACGTTTGGAACATTTAATCTCCTGCAAGGGCTGAAAAAAGATCTGGGATGTTTCTTGGTTTGCTCTGTTACTGTTTGACAGTGCTGCTGGAGTACAAGAGACAACACAGAGGCAGCATGGTGAGCTGCAATGCTGGCTGCAGGAACAAGTCCAGGGAGAGTAGGACTAGAGAAACTGGAGTCCTAGCCCTTCTGTTCAACTCCATTACTGAGCTGCCAGGATAAAAAACCTGAACTGGTTAAAAAAATACATACAGCTCAGTGAGACTAAGTGTAGCATTTTTAAAGACTAACATTTGCAGGTTAAAGCAACAGTTTGGAGGGGGAAAAAATAACCCACACAGAAGATATCAAGAGGTTTCCTTAAGACCCAAACTGCTGCCTCACCCCCAGAAGAAATCTTTAACACACACAAACACACCCACACACACACACACACACACACACACACCCACACACACCCACCCCCCAAAACATAGTACACTAAAATAAACTAAGGTGAAATAAAGAGACCTTGAAAAAAGTTCTTCAATAGTTAAAGCGATGCTCAATTTGATCACCAATTATGTTAATGACCTATTATTAAGTACCAGTGTTTGTTTCCTAAGTTGAAGTGCAATACCCAGGGCCTCTTGATTCCATTTGGTGGGGTCTTGAAGGGATCTGGACCCCCCCCACTTGGGGCTCTTTATTCAATTCGGGGAGGTTCTGAGGGTCTCTGGACTGCCCCAGGGCTTTTTGAGTCATTTTGGGGAGGTCTCAGGGGTTCTAGAGCCACCTCTTTGGGTTCTTGATTCATTTGGGGGGCTCTAGACCCCCCCACACCCTCTTGATTCAAGCTGGGGGGGAGGGTTGAGTGGTCTTAGGACCCCCCTTAGGGCTCTTGATTTGATTTGCAGGGGGTCTGAGTGGTGCTAGGACCACCTTAGGGCTCTTGATTAGACCTGGGGGGGTTCCTGAGTGGTCCTAGGACCCCCCTTAGGGCTCTTGATTCAATTTGGGATGGTCTGAGTGGTCCTAGGATGCCCCTTGAGGCTCTTGATTCAATCTAGGGGGGGGGGATTTGAGTTTTCTGAGGAAAGATTCTCTTCTCCAGGGCAGGAACAGAATCACAGAACAGTGCAGGGGGGGTCAGAATGGATCTCTGGCGATCATCAGTCCAACCCCTGATGAAGCAGGTTTGCCCCTTCAGGACAGGCAGGTGCACCCTTTTCATCTGGTGCCCTTCAGGCAGCCCTTTTCTGTGATGTTCATCTCTACCACTGCAACGTAGGGTACTGAATGCAACTGCTACCCCAGCTGTTAACATCACCTGGTAAGGCAAGGAGAGACACCCATGTCATCTGTCTTGTAACTCACTCCTTTAGCACAGCTGTTACCATCCACCCAACCACTGTGTACTGTGTCACAGGCTCACAGGATGTCTGGGGTTGGAAGGGACCCAAGGAGATCAACGAGTCCAACCACCCCTGCCAGAGCAGGACCACACAATCCAGCACAGATCACAGAGGAACACATCCAGACAGGCCTGGAAAGGCTCCAGAGAAGGAGACCCCACAACCTTTCTGGGAAGCCTGTGCCAGTGTTCTGGGACCCTTACAGTAACAAAGTCCCCCCTCGGGTTGATGCAGAACCTCTTTTGCTGCAGCTTACACCCATTGCTCCTTGTCCTGTCCCAGGGAGCAGTGAGCAGAGCCTGTCCCCCCCATGCTAGCCAGCCCTTAGATACTTATAAACAATTATCAAATCCCCTCTAAGTGTCCTGGTAGGGCACAAATCCTGCCAGGCAGGTTTAACCCTGGCTCTCCTCATCCTGTCAAAGCAGGGTCTGGGAGCGAATAGACGAACAAACAGTAAGGGTTTGGCCTGAGCAATCAATGCCTTGGGGGCTAAGGAGGCTTAGCACCAGGTGCCAGGTGCCTTGTGCTGCCCTCACCGTGCCTGCGTGGTCAAAGCAGGCAGGAAGCTTTGGATTCACCGGCCAGAACGATGGTGCTAGTGCCCATTGGCCAGCTGGGCTTCAAAATCCAGGATATAAAAGGGGATGATTTAGAAACGGAGCCTTTCTGTAAGTAGCCTTTCTACACCTGCCTTTAGCCTTTTCTACGCCAGCCTTTCAACACGGAGCCTTCCTATCCTCCTTTGTGGCTCCTTAACAGGTGGCCAGGTGTGTGCAGCTCACACCAGCGGCTTAGCAGCATCTCTTCCCTCTGCCTGAAGTGTTTGTACTCCACCCCAGGATTGTCACTGGTTTCATAGAATCAGCCAGGCTGGAAGAGACCTCCAAGCTCATCCAGCCCAACCTAGCACCCAGCCCTGGCCAAGCAACCAGACCATGGCACTAAGTGCCCCAGCCAGGCTTTGCTTGAACACCTCCAGACACGGTGACTCCACCACCTCCCTGGGCAGCCCATTCCAATGCCAATCACTCTCTCTGCCAACAACTCCACAACTTCCTCCTGCAACAACTTCCTCCTAACATCCAGACTATACTTACCCCAGCACAACCTGAGACTGTGTCCCCTTGTTTCGTTGCTGGTTGCCTGGCAGAAGAGTCCAACCCCACCTGGCTACAGCCTCCATTCAGGTAGCTGCAGACAGCAATGAGGTCTGCCCTGAGCCTCCTCTTCTGCAGGCTGCACACCCCCAGCTCCCTCAGCCTCTCCTCACAGGGCTCTGCTCCAGGCCCCTCCCCAGCCTTGCTGCCCTTCTCTCAACACCTTCCAGCACCTCAACATCTCTTTTGAATTGAGGAGCCCAGAACTGGACACAGCACTCCAGGTGTGGCCTGATACAGCCCAGGATGCCATTGGTTCTTCTGCCCACCTGGGCACACTGCTGCCTCATCTTCAGCTACCAGTACCCCCAGGTCCCTCTCTGCCTGGCTGCTCTCAGCCACTGTCTCCAGCCTGTAGTGCTGCTTGGGGTTGTTGTGGCCAAAGTACAGAACCCTGCACTTGGCCTTGTTCAGTCTCATCCCATTGGCCTCTGCCCACCCATCCAGCCTGGCCAGGTCCCTCTGCAGGGCTCTCCTACTCTCCAACAGCTCCACAGCTGCTCCTAGCTTGGTGTCATCTGCAAACTTACTGATGCTGGACTCAATCCCCACGTCCAGATCATCAATAAAGGTATTGAACAGGACTGGGCCCAACACTGATCCCTGGGGCACACCACTGGTGCCAGCTGCTGGCTGGATGTGGCACCATTCACCACCACTCTCTGGGCCCAGCCCTCCAGCCAGTTCTTGACCCATATTAGAATGAATCTGTCCAAGCCACGAGCTGCCAACTGTGCCAGGAGCTTGTTATGGCAGATGGTGTCAAAGGCTTTGCTGAAGTCCAGGCAGACTCCATCCACAGCCTGCCCCACAGTCACCAGGCAGGTAACCTGATCATAAAAGGAGATCAGGCTGGTCAAGCAGGACCTGCCCTTCCTAAATCCATGCTGGCTGGGCCTGATCCCTTGGCCATCCTGTAGGTGCTGTGGTTGCACTCAAGACAACCTGTTCCATGCCCTTGCCTGGCTCTAAGGTCAGGGTGACAGGGCTGTAGTTTTCTGGTTCCTCTTTCCAGCCCTTCTTGTGGATGAGCATCACACTGGCAGATTCCAGTCTCTGGGGACCTCTCCAGTGAGCCAGGACGGTTGATAAATCATTGAGAGTGGCTTGGCCAGCTCAGGTGCCAGTTTGAAAGCATCTTTCATAGAGAAGACTTACTCAGGGACCAAAGGCATCACGAGTATGTGCTGGAGTGAATGCCCAGACTCAGCAGGCGTTAGTTAGAATGTTTCCTGTTCTCGCGTTGATGTTTTCCAAGTTCTGATTGTTTAAACTGTTTAATTCTGAGCAACTGCTTCTTGTCGACTGAAAAACCTAAAGAACCTCAGGAAATTCTCCTGAGTTTTGGTTATTAATAATAAAATTAATGTTCATACAGAAATTAATAGTCAGAATTCATAGCATATAGTATGCCAGAGCCAGGCATCTCCCCACCCGTGCTGCCTTACCTTAGGCAGCACCAGCTTGCCCTGTCCACTTAAGCAGCAGAGTATTTTGGACTACAGCTATCAATGGTTTCCTTTTCAGGGTCAACAAATGATTTAAAATACATGTAGACAAGCCTGAACAAGTGATTGTTTTTACTCTTTCTTTTCTTCCCCCCCCCCCCCCCCCCCCCAGCTATGCAGCAGCACATCTAAATGAGGCAAACTTTAAAAGGTGCATTAGCTGGGCACAGAGAGGGTACAGCGTTAACCTTTCTGGGGGGAGTGACCTTGAACCTGACTCCAGGTGGTCTTGGCCCCTTCCCAGGGGTGGATCTGAACCCTACCAGATGGTGGTTAGCCCACTACTCCTTCCTGTCTAAAACTCCAGAAAAGCAGGGAGACAGCCAGTTCCTCCCTCTCTCCCCCTCTCTCCCTCCCCCTTCCCCTCTCCCTCTCTTCCTCTCTCTCTGCCCCCTCTCTCTCCCTCTCTCCCCCTCTCTCTNTGGACAATACCCTCTGCCATCAAATCTGGTTGTATATTTACATGGTTTGTATCTTGTTTCCCTTCCCTACACCTCTGTAACTTCCTTACCCCATACACCTCTAATTCATTGTTAAACCTTTCTTCTTTTAACTTCCAACATGCAGCGAGATTATTTATTTAGCTCTGCTTTGCCTTTCCTCCCTCTCCATCTAATTCCTTTTCTTTTGGGAAAGAAGGGGGAAGAGAGAAGGGCATCTTATAAATTGCTATTGGTTCAATCAACTATATTTGAGTCTCTGGGAATTTAAATTAGAACTGAGACACAGAGGAACCAGATGAAGTGCAACAAGAGAGAGTGATCGAGATTGGAATGGGCTGCCCAAGGAGGTGGTGGAGTCACTGTCCCTGGAGGTGTTGAAGCAAAGCCTGGCTGGGGCACTTAGTGGCATGGTCTGGTTGATTGGGCAGGACTGGGTGCTAGGTTGGACTGGCTGAGCTTGGAGGTCTCTTTCAACCTGGTTGATTCTATGAAGGGCAAGTGCAGAGTCCTATATGTGGGGAGGAATAATAAACTCCACCAGTATAGGCTGGGAGGTGATCTGCTGGAGAGCAGCCCTGTGGAGAGGGACCTGGGGGTCCTAGTGGAGAACATCCATGGCACAGCAATGTGCCCTTGTGGCCAAGACGGCCAATGGGATGATCTTGGGCTGTATTAAGCAGAGTGTGTCCAGCAGATCAAGGGAGGTTCTCCTCCCCCTCTACTCTGCCCTGCTGAGACCTCATCTTCAATACTGTGTTCAGTTTTGGGCTCCCCAGTTGAAGAGGGACAGGGATCTGCTGGAGAGGGTCCAGCAGAGAGCTAGGAGGATGATGAGGGGACTGGAGGGCATGGCTGATGAGGAGAGGCTGAGGGCCCTGGGGCTGCTTAGTCTGGAGAAGACTGAGAGGGGATTTGATAAATGTTTATAAACATTTAAGGGCTGCCAGGAGCAGGGGGGACAGGCTCTGCTCACTGCTCCCTGGGACAGGACAAGGAGCAATGGGTGTAAGTTGCAGCACAGGAGGTTCCAACTTAACACAAGGGGGAACTTCTTTACTGGAAGGGTCACAGAACACTCGAGCAGGTTCTCCAGAGAGGTTGTGGAGTCTCCTGCTCTGGAGCCTTTCCAGGCCTGTCTGGATGTGTTCCTGTGTGATCTGTGTTAGATAGGATTGTCCTGTTCTGGCAGGGGTGGTTGGCCTTGATGATGTCCTTGGGTCCCTTCCAACCCCTAACATCTTTTGCGTCTGTGATGCTGTGATTATGCTGAGTGAAGAGGATGGGACTTGTAGCAGCAAGCACATCTATGGCCATCCACACACTAGACAGAGTATTTACATTCAGCATTAGAAGGAACAAAAGACTCTGCCCCCCATCCCAAAGCTATGGGGGCAACTGAAATTCTCAGCATCACTATTTAACTCCCCATCTTTTCTCTTCTTCCAAGGGAACTACCAGACATTGACCTTCCTCCAGATAGTCCAAACTTATCAAGTGCAATCGAGGCAACAGACATAGAATCATCATAGAATCATCCAGGTTGGAAGAGATCTCTGAGATCAACCAGTTCAACCCAGCAGCCAGCCCAAATAAAAACAATGCAATTATTAATATACAAAGTACAAGATGAGTTGCGTAGGAAATGGAACCATCCCTCCCTGGAAGACTTTGGGGGATGCTATTGTGCTCTGAAGTCAGAGGTGAGCAGGTAGACACGTGTGCTTTGACAAGAAAGCACATCTTGAGTCAATTTTCCAGTACATTCTGAAAACAAACACTAATCTTCTGATTTTGTAGAGTCAGCCTAAGACAGGCATCAGTATTTTCTCCTCTCAAAGCACTTGCAAGGTGTCCAACAGAGTTTTCTGTTTTCCATAGAGCATATATTTGCCATATATTCTTCTGCCTTAAGGGAGGGAGCAATGCTCAGGTTCAGGCATTAACTGCTGTGCAGAGGAAAGCACACCAGCATCAAAAACTACATTGGCTTCATCAACCTTCACCATTTAAACACTGCTGAGATAACAGAATGGAGCCAGAACTCTGCACAGATTGCTGTGTGCCTGTGTATTCCAGGAAATGTTTCATTACTTTGAAGGCATTTGTAAACCTAAACCCATCTAAACATTGCTCTTCAACGCTCCAGTTAAAGAGAAACCGTATGTCAAACTCTTACCAGCGGTGGTATAAGTTACGGTAAGAGACTTAGTATCGAAATGTCACATTCTGTTTGCAACACACTTGCGGGAACATGTCCTGAGAAATCCCCAAAGGATACCTGTGCAGGCAGGAAGGAGCTTTTCAAAGAAGAAAACTCGTATCACAAGCACAAACAGGGTTGTTGCAGTATCATCCAGACAAGAGGAATCCCTTCCTGACTGCAATCATAGAATCAGCCAGGTTGGAAGAGACCTCCAAGCGCAGCCAGTCCAACCTAGCACCCAGCCCTGGCCAATCAACCAGACCATGGCACTAAGTGCCGCAGCCAGGCTTGGCTTCAACACCTCCAGGGATGGCAACTCCACCATCTCCCTGGGCAGCCCATTCCAATGCCAATCACTCTCTCTGCCAACAACTTCCTCCTAACATCCAGCCTACACCTCCTCCGGCACAACTTGAGACTGTGTCCATTTGTTCTGATGCTGCTTGCGTGGCAGAAGAGATCTAGTTGAAGATGTCCCTTCTGACTGCAGGGGGGTTGGACTAGATGATCCTTAAAGATTTCTTCCACCCCAAAACATTGTGGGATTCTATGAAATTATTGGAATCACATAAGCTTAAATGGAAGAGCCACAACCACCCTGGGTGGTTATGCAATGGGAATAGGAAGAAAAGAAACAAATGATGACCCCCAAATATTACAGACTAATGTTAGAGATCAAGACAAAAGCATGCTAAGGGAAGTAACCTACAGCATCTCTTCCAACCTCCTTTCACTCAGTCTCAAGTTGTGCTGGGGGGAGTACAGGCTGGATGTTAGGAGGAAGTTGCTGGCAGAGAGAGTGACTGGCATTGGAATGGGCTGCCCAGGGAGGTGGTGGAGTCGCCGTCCCTGGAGATGTTCAGGAAAAGACTGGATGAGGAACTTAGTGCCATGGTCTGGTTGACTGGATAGGGCTGGGTGCTAGGTTGGACTGGCTGAGCTTGGAGGTCTCTTCCAACCTGGTTGGTTCTATGACTCTATGATTCAAACCATCCTTTGGAGGCAGAAGAGTCACACTGCTCTTCTCACTCCAGGACAGCTCCAACAAGTTGCATAATAAATTAAAGAAAAAAAAAAAAACTTTTCCCTCTTGCACTGTTTTCTAAGAAAGTTTAGTTCAGGGTTTCTGGCGTGGAATTTTGCTGCAGTTGTGTGGAACTAGAAAACCAGACTGCTGTGTAGCTATAGGCTGGATGTTAGGAGGAAGTTCTTCACAGAGAGAGTGATGGGCATTGGAATGGGCTGCCCAGGGAGGTGGTGAAGTCGCTGTCCCTGGAGGTGTTCAAGAAAAGACTGGATGAGGCATTTAATGCTATGGTCTGGTTGACTGGATAGGGCTGGGTGCTAGGTTGGACTGGATGATCTTGGAGGTCTCTTCCAACCTGCCTGATTCTATTCTATTCTATTCTATTCTATTCTATTCTATTCTATTCTATTCTATTCTATTCTATTCTATTCTATTCTATTCTATTCTATTCTATTCCATTCCTATTCTATCCTATCCTATTCTATTCTATTCTATTCTATTCTATTCTATTCTACTCTATTCCATTCTATTCTACTCTATTCTATTCTATCAGGCAGTAAAGCCCTCTCTGCTGCTGCAGGAAGCCACCATGGGATGACTGGAAGGCTCCTAATCCAGCCCATGCCTCTGCAGTGCCTGAGCAAGCTCATTACTGCTGAATTTTCCTAATTAAATGAAGGCAAGAGCCAGTTCTCCCAAATAATATCAACTGGATAATGAAGAGATTTTCCATGCACTTGGAGATGAACTTGCTAAATGCAATAAACCCAACATCTGTGTGTCGTGAGCTCGCCGCTAACAAGTTTGTTTAGAACACAAAATGGGAAGACATAAATCAGAATGAAGTGGTACTAAACAAAGCCTTTCTTTGAAATTGATACACGATTAGAGATGCAGCATTTCTCTGTCTTCTTAAGAGGCTGCATCTGATCCTATTAGAAAAAGACAAATTTCTACCCTACATGACTCAAGATAGAGACAGTGAAGTAGCAGCAAACCATTAAATGCGTTTATAAAGCTCCTATTTTTCTGGTGTACTGACCAGGATGGAAATTATTTCGCAATACTTGGTGCCAAATCTTAGGATATAACCATAGAATCATAGAATCAATCAGGTTGGAAGAGACTTCTAAGATCATCAAGTCCAACCTGTAGTCCAGAACTGCATCCAGTTCTGGAGCCCCTCTTACAATGGGATGAGGAGATGCTGGAGCGTGCCCAGAGAAGCGCCATGAGGATGAGCAGAGGGATGTAGCAGCTCTGCTGTGAGCACAGACTGACAGAGTTGGGGCTGTGCAGGCTGCAGAAGAGGAGGCTCCCAGGTGACCTTCTTGTGGCCTTCCAGGATCTGAAGGAGGCTTACAAAAAAGCTGGGGAGGGACTTTTTAGGCTCTCTGAGAGTGACAGGACTGGGGGCAATGGAGCAAAGCTGGAGGTGGGGAGAGTCAGAGTGGACGTATGGAGGAAGCTGCTGAGCATGAGAGTGGTGAGAGGCTGGACTGGGTTGCCCAGGGAGGTGGTTGAGGCCCCATGGCTGGAGGTGTTTGAGGCCAGACTGGCTGAGGCTGTGGGCAGCCTACTCTACAGTAGGGTGTCCCTGGCCTTGGCAGGGGTGTTGGAACTGGACGATCCTTGTGATCCCTTCCAACCCTGACTGATTCTACAATTCTATAACCTAACACCCAGCCCTGGCCAATCAACCAGACCATGGCACTAAGTGCCCCAGCCAGGCTTGGCTTGAACACCTCCATTGACGGTGACTCCACCACCTCTCTAGGCAGCCCATTCCAATGCCAATCACTCTCTGGGAAGAATTTCCTTCTAATATCCAGCCTATGCTTCCCTCAGCACAACTTGTGACTGTGTCCCCTTGTTCTGTTCTTGCCTGGGAGAAGAGACCTTGCCTTGTTCTGGTTGCCTGGGAGAAGAGACCAACCCCACCTGGCTACAACCTCCTTTCAGATAGACAGCAATGAGGTCACTGCTGAGCCTTTCCTTCTCCAGGCTAAACAAATCTACATGTGACACCCAGAAAAATCTGGTTTTAAATACCAGCTGCATTTTATCATTGAAAGGTTTCATCCTCTAAATAAGCTTTCCACAAAATATAGCAGTAACATACCTGGAACTGCCCACAACTGGTTTATCTCCAAGCACATAAGTCAATCACATTGCTCTGTTTAAATTCAGCATGATATACCCTAGAATGATCTTCATTTCAAAGCTGGCAACATCTCTCCTCCCAAAAACATAATTAAATGAAGTTAAGGTCTGGGTTTTTCCACTGAAACTATTTCTTTGAAGGGAGAGATCCTAGATCAGTTTAGTGAAATAAAAAAAAAGCCCTTTCCAAAACATTTAAGTCTCCTTTCCCCACCAAATCCCTTCCTGCATTAGGAGTCTGCTTTGGGTGGAGCTGGTTGCATGGTTAGGGGTCAGGAAAGAAAAGCTTAACTAGGTGAAGGAGGTGGAGATATGAGGGAACACAACCTAGTAACTTATTTTTTACTTTTGAGAGTATCCCTTCTTTATCTTACTCTATCTGTTTAAAGTAGGTCACTGCACTTGGATCTGAAAAAAAAAATGACACTATGATTTATGAACTTTAATGAATTTTAGGAAACACTGAATGTTATTCTTCTTAACTCATCCCATGATGTTCTGGAAAACAAGTTCAGAGGTTGCACCTGTAGACTAAGATCAAACAACTATGGAAGCACAGCTTATCGCATTCAGAGAGAAGTTATCTAGTGGCTATCAGAAGAGTTTGCTTTCCATACCTGTGAAAGTCCTATAACAATACACTTTCATGTAGGACAAAAGGATAAAAATCACCAGGATGAATATTAATTCAAGACAGCTAAAGCTGTACAAAGGAAAAAACATCTCTACCTAACCAAACAAGGCTTTGGAAATATTTTTGCTTAAAGCAAAGCAAAACAAAAATCTTCTTTTGCCCTACATAAATTATTTATTACAGTCTTCAGATCTGGGTGGATTAAATACCTGCCCTTAGTTACTGGATGCTCATTTTCTAAGGATCAAAAGTAGGGAAATTCTGAAATGACTTTTAAATGCTTGACTGGGAACTCAGCACTGCTCCCTCTGTGCAATGCATCTCTCCAATGCATCCTGAAGTGTAGGTAGTAAACGTAAAAAGCAGCAGCTCTACACAGCAGCCTCCTAACTAACAAGGAAGGTCAAGAAAACAAAGAAAAGGCTCAAAATGGCACAAAACCCCAATGGTTCCCAAGGCAAATTCCCAAACCATAAAGTAGAGGGGGTATACTTCAGCCTGCACACCAAGGTTTGGTTGGACATGCATATACATGACAGCTTAACTTTCACATCACATGTGTCAGCTTCTCATACAAGCCATGATTTAAACAGCTGTGTTGGCTTTCAGTCTTGTAATATTCACAAAGTTAGGAGGGGTGCTACCAAGAAATACTATTTTAAGGGAAATGCATCAATAATTACCAACTCTGCATTTACTCAGCCTGAAGATCGAAGTCAGATCCACTGCTGCAGGGACATCCACATTTCATGATGAAGATGTAAAGTTTTGACAACCTAACTCACTGAACTATGTTCTGAGCAAAATACCTTCACATTCACAATGAACAGTCCAGATCTTGGCCACTTCATTTCCTCCTTCAGTGCCTGAGCAGCTAACAGGGCCACACTGAGACCACTTTCAATTCTGAGAAGCAGCACATGTAAATCTGTATCTCCAAAGGACTGGGAAGTAGGTCTCCTTGTGATCCAGGAAGGAATTAATGAACATGTAGCACTTTCTTTTTTGTGCCTGGCTGGCCACTGGAACAGGAGACGGATGAGAACACAAAAGAGAAGTTAGGAGAGGTCTACTTCCAGCAGCACTCCAGCAGTTCATCCAGCTAGATGAGCCAGGGAGCTACTGTACCTTTGCCTTCTATATTAAGACCTGGACAGTGCATAATGAGGAGCTGAATGTACCCATCCAGCTTTGCTTGGGTTATCTTTTGAGCCAGAGAACAGCCTTAGCTGGCTCAGTACCTGTCCTACGCTGGCATCCATCCACCTGGTCAACATGTGGCATCCTACAAGACAGTATCAAGGACCCATAATGGGGTGTCCTGGTTTTCAAGACTAACCTGTGCACACTCAATTCCTTTTTGTGTAAGACTAAGGAGCTGCTGAACACACTAAAAAGTGTGCTCCAAGGGTGCAGAGCATTTTGAGGTGTATATGCATATATGGACACTTATATGAATAGATGCTCTGTTAGTAGCCAAACCTTCTCTCCTAGTATTTGCTGCTTTGAGAAAAGCCACAGCACTTTATACATTCCTGAAGAGTCTATGGATATAAATTCTCCAAACACACATTTGATTGAAAAAGGAATCCCACAACAGCACAACAAAATGAGTTAGACAAAACAAGTAACTATCCACACCCCGCAGTCACTCTCCCATCCGCTGGAATGGTAACAGAGCTGCCACATGTTACAGAGGACCAAAAAGATAAACTAAAAGAAATACACTCCAACATCTCATTTTCACTCTACACACAAAGCAAGGTTGCAGCACTGGAGTTTAGTTTGATTTTTGGCAGAAGTGATCAAACTTAAAGGTTTTTACTTTATCCTTTAAGTAAAATTCATGCAAAGCAAAAGTGCTTAAAAACAGTTTCCGCTCAAAGTAAAATACAATGAGTAAGGCAAAAGCAGCTAGATGGCAAACAAAGCTATCTGAAATATGTAGACAGTGTTATGGAGATATTATGCTACAAAATAAACAACTTTCAGAAGTGACACTAGAACCTCGTTGCTCTCCTGAAAGGAGGCTGTAGCGAGGTGGGCCTTGATCTCTTCTGCCTGGTATCACATAACAGAATGAGAGGAAATGGCCTGAAATTGTGCCAGGGAAGGTTTAAGTTGGATACTAGGAAAAATGTATGTGCTACTTTGAAGCTAGCTAGAATGTTTTGGTGAGAAGGACTAGATCATAGGCTGTGAAATGAAAACAATGGTGATGTCTACTTCCCTCATAGTCTCATTGAGATGGATCAGAATAAAAAGCAAAACATAGATAAAGTCACTTTACTCTTGACTTTGCTCTGGGCACTTCACCTGCTGGGGAGCTCTGGGCTGCTGGCTGAACTCCATCTTACTCTCTAACCTCACCCTCCATTTGCNGGTCAGGCATTGGAACAGGTTGCCCAGGAAGGCAGAGTCACTGTCTCCGAAGGTGCTGAAGAAACATGTGGATGCAGCACTTTGGGATACGACACCATTAGGCCATGGTGGTCTTAGGTTGGCATTTGGACTTGATGAGCTTAGATTGTTCCAACTGAAACAATTCTGTGATCCTCTAAGGAGTCATCTCTCTGTACCTACAGTGCCTCAGAATGTTTCACGGTTAGTCTCAGCCACAGCCATCGAGGCAGAACGTAGAAGCAATATCCACAGAATCCAATATACTGAAACTAGAGGCACACCATGAAGATTCACTTACAAAAAAAACACCCAACACCTTATTTTCTGTATAAAAGCTGAAGCATTTCTGAAGCTGCTGCAGCCATTTCTCTGTTGTTGGAGCTGCTGGAGCTTTTCCCAGCGCCGAGGTTTGGGGTAGCAGTTGAACAGGAAATACTGCGCAGTCTGTGCATGCATTGCATTCCTGTCCCGCCCCGAGCGGGAGGCCAACAAACCAACCTTTCTTCTAGTAAAAAGAGAGAGAAAGAAAAGGCAGACTGCACAAAGTTCACCAGCAGATGTGGCTTAGGAATCCAAACCAGCCTTTTCTGCTGATAAAAGAAATTCGATGCGTTTGCAATGTCGCTGTAACGTCACGGATCTGCGGAGCTGGATCAGCAAAGAGCTGCAAGTTTGAAGAGGCAAAATCTGCAATGCTGAGTTGCTGCAGGGGGCTGGAAGTGAGCAGTAACTGCACATATGTCTGAGGGTTTATTTTAAGGTTTTGCCAGATATTAGTGGCAGGTTACAGTCAAGCCACAACAGTCAATTAGAACAGAAATCTGGGCAGCAAAATAGATCTATTCACCAAGAAGGGAACTGCTTCGTTGCCATTTTATTTGATGTGTAGCATTAACAGGTAAGGACTCAGCACTGAAGTCTGCCTTCGACCATGAAGACACAAAGACAAGTCAGCAACCAGAACATATGTTCTTGTATCTTGACTCTTTTGAACTGCTCTCGGGTTGGACTTACTAAATCCTGCAAGATATTTGATAATGATTTGTTAAATAGAATCACAGAATCAGTCAGGGTTGGAAGGGACCACAAGGATCAGCCAGTTCCAACCTCCGTGCCATGCCCAGGGACACCCTACCCTAGATCAGGATGGCCACAGCCTCAGCCAGCCTGGCCTTAAACACCTCCAGGCATGGGGCCTCAACCACTTCTCTGGGCAACCCATTCCAGGCTCTCACCACTCTCATGGTGAGAGGGAGGGAGGGAATGCAAAGGAGAAACAAACAAATGGAAACATGAGCATCACACGGGGTCAAAATGGCTCTGAGTTTGTTAGTCATGGCTGATACCCTCTGGCATCAGATGGAGATCAGAGTCAAAACGGCAATGAAACAAATGTAAACAAGCATGTGTTTATAGAGGAAAAGTATGTACAGTATCTGAGCTGCTCTGCCTTGGATTGTGCTTACATGGAACGTGGTGGGAAAGGCAGAGAAGAACAAATCATGGAAACCTGAGTAGCTAAAATACAGGAAAAGCAGATATGAACAAGCAACATGAGAGCATCTGAAGCCATCACACAACCAAAGCAGCTGAAGGTTTTCTCCCAAATGGTAATTTAACTCAAAGCTGGCACAGTTTTAAAACAAACAATCAAAAAAACAACCAACCAACAACAAAAAAACCCCAATCTAACCAACCAACAAACCTCAAGGCAGCAACAAACCAAACAAACCCAAGTGATCAAAAAACCCATCCAAGACCCTCCCCAGTCTCTGAATCAATGCTGACCAAAGAAAGAAAGTGCTAAACAAGCTAAAAAATATTGCTGGGCACCACACCTATGATCAGCTCATTTCTCTATCAAGTTTGCCCAGCTTAATAAATGGATGTTCTGGGATTTCACCCATCCCCCCCATGACTAAATTTACAGTCTGAGGTTGGGAAACGAAATGGAGCTTCTTTCTGCCTCCTGCCACAAACAGGTTGACTCAAACACAGGTGACAGTTCCGGTACTCTTTTTGGCTTGAGAAGTACGAGACAAATGGTTAACCAAACCCAGCACAGGGAAAAAAATCTTCTAGTCTTTCCCTTCAAAAATACCACAGCAACCAAAGCCTCACCAAAACCTTACTCAGCTGAGAATAAGCTTAATTTACTTTTCCTAAATATAGGTAACAGATGTTCCCATAGAGACAGCAGCATTCCCAACTCTACTTGCTGCAGCAAATACTTCACTCAGACATCAAATCTAAAGAATCAATCTATTTTTGCAACGTTCTCTTCTCTTTCCTAGGAACAGCTCTTCTCCAACAGCCTCGCCTTGCAAAAACGCTGCTGCAGGGTGATCCTTTGAAAGGAAAAGTTTTGCTTCACCATTTTGTCTTAGGGATTTTTTTTTCTTCACTCCCTGGGGATATTTTGGGACAGGCAACAGTTCTCCTTTAGCAGGTTACTTGAATCTAGTGCTTCTGGGAGCAATTAAGCCATCAGATTTTGATTATAAACTTAATTGTTGCATCTTTAGTTGCGGGGATTTCTCAGGAGCAGTCTGAAGGCACTTGAGTGCATCTGCTGGGACAGAATCTGGCTTAGAGGAATTGCTGCCAACGTAATTTCTCCTACAGCTTTAACTTCCATGGAGTAGACTTCACCCAACCTTAGATTACTCTTCAGAAATTAATGTAATACTTGCAATATCTAAAGACATATAACAGAAATGCAGTATCTAAAGACATATAACAGAAATGCAGTATCTAAAGATATACAATAGAAATGCATGCTACAGAGAGAAAAAAAACCCAAACGATTTTATTTGCTGCTTTTTTATGTCAAGCTTCATCCACCCTCACCAGTTAAGCAAAAAAGACCTTTGATGGATTAAAGCTTTTAGTAAGATCACATATTTACTAACTATACACAGGGTCAGGGGTGACACCATTGCTGTCTACAACTACCTGAAGGGAGGCTGTAGCCAGGTGGGGTTGGGCTCTGCTGCCAGGCAAGCAGCAACAGAACAAGGGGACACATTCTCAAGTTGTGCCAGGGCAGGTCTAGGCTGGATGTTAGGAGGAAGTTGTTGGCAGAGAGAGTGATTGGCATTGGAATGGGCTGCCCAGGGAGGTGGTGGAGTCACTGTGCCTGGAGGTGTTCAAGAAAAGGCTTGATGGGGCACTTAGTGCCATGGTCTGGTTGACTGGATAGGGCTGGGTGCTAGGTTGGGCTGGCTGAGCTTGGAGGTCTCTTCCTACCTGGTTGATTCTGTGATTCTATGAGCATCTCAACTAGCAGTTTCACCTTGAACTCTGGCCAACAGCTTTCCTGTGATGGGTTCTGTGTGCTGGAAGATGATTCCCTCCACCAAGTCCTTTGGTGGCCACCTGCCAATTCTTGTGACTTTCTATGATGCAAAGCTGGTGTTCAATCACAGCCTGGATGAGGCACTTAGTGCCATGTTGTAGCTGATTGGCCAGGGCTGGGTACTAGGTTGGACTGGATGAGGTTGGAGGTCACTTCCAACCTGCTGATTCTGTGATTCTATATAAAATCTGAAGTAAACACAACATCCTCTGTAGGCTTTCAGTTCAGAGGACACGTCACTTTCAGAACAGCAGCAGTGCAGGTATCTCTGACAAAATAAGCTGCACTTGATCTTTCTGTAACAGAGTATCTGTTATTACACCCAAATGTAAAGAGCAAAGTCAAAAACCCCCCACAAAAGCATACTGCAAGTTCTCATTAATAACTTGCTAAAAGACCCAGGACTGCCCTGGTGAAGCACAAGCCCTTTCTCCTTGGCTTTCTAACTCTTCTTCCCTGGGGTGTATTACAAAAGGCCAGCAGGATTCATGCTGTCAGTTCTGAAAGACAAGCATAAATGTACTCCTATTAAAACATCTAAACATCTGAATCCTGATCAACTGCAAACCCTCCCACCTCCCCCCCCCAGCTACAGAAGGAATAGCCAAACCCAATAAACATTTGACATGGTTTTAAATGTTTAGGAGTCTGAAACAAAGGGGTTTTTTTTGGCTGGGTATATATGTTGTACCAAAACACAAAGCTCAACTAAATATGAAAAAATACCTTTAAAATAATATTCAACTTGCCTCATTGAGCAAGTCCATGGTAGTTTTACACATATATATGTAGTATCAGCAGTATTCTATTGCCATACAATGTCGTATCAATGTGCAGATCTATCAATGTAATATTTCACATTAAAAAGCCTGAAATGGTTAATTATCAACAGTCTATAAGGCAGTTCAACCAATGCCAGCACACTGCAATATGAAGGACTGCAGGCACAGCCTAATATTAAGTCTATTTTCAAGTAATCTCAAGGAATAAATCACAGAATCATAGAATCAAGCAGGATGGAAGAGACCTCCAAGCTCATCCAGTCCAACCTAGCAGTCAGCCCTGTCCAGTCAACCAGACCACGGCACTAAGTGCCTCATCCAGGCTTTGCTTCAACACCTCCAGGCACAGCGACTCCACCACCTCCCTGGGCAGCCCATTCCAATGCCAATCACTCTCTGGCAGGAACTTCCTCCTAACAGCCAGCCTAGAACTCCCCTGGCACAACTTCAGACTGTGTCCCCTTGTTTTGTTGCTGCTTGCCTGGCAGAAGAGCCCAACCCCACCTGGCTACAGCCTCCCTTCAGGGAGCTGCAGACAGCAATGAGGTCTGCCCTGAGCCTCCTCTTCTGCAGGCTGCACACCCCCAGCTCCCTCAGCCTCTCCTCACAGGGCTGTGCTCCAGGCCCCTCGCCAGCTTTACATACAAGCCATAAAAAGCATGAGCAGCAGACCACTGTGTAAGATGATGTTAAATAACTAGTGTCCTACAGGACAACAAGTCTGGAGAAGTGAAAAAACAAACATTCCCATAAATCTACTAGGGAAAAAAAATGACAACCAAAAGTATATTCTCAACCCCCCAAATGGTGTAGTCATTTTTTGTTGTTGTAGAAAAAAAAGTGAATACATTGTACAAAACTCATTCCTCTTATCCCTAAATGAAGGCCAAATACTGATTTTGTCTGAGGCAGAACAGAGTGGTAAAAACAGCACCTGTACCCATTAACAAAATTAAAGCTGTTTTCTAGTTTCCTTCTGCTGGATGTGCCTTTGTGCTAATGGTAACTGATCACCAAGGTGTGATGCAAGAGAAAGTCATTTTACAGAATCACAGAAACATCCAGGTTGGAAAAGCCCCTCAGGATCATCAAGCCCAACCTACAACCCTACAAGATTCCCCTTAAACTGTATCCCAAAGCATCACATCTAAACAACCCTTAAACAGATCCAGGGTTGGTGACTCAATCAACTTCCTCCCACCTACAGCTCCAGCCTCTCTCAACCTCCACACCTGTCCAAGGTTTGTTATGCAGAACTCTTTGTGATCTCCTGATCTCTGCCCAGTTTGGCCCAAACAGTATCTTCTTTGTCACTGATGCAGTGGTGAAGGTAAGCAATGTATTTAGTACATAATGGCACAGCACTAGCCCCTGTCACTCTGCATCCTTGTCTTCTCTGGGATAAACAGGCCAGACTTACCACCTACACTAAACAGGTCTTACTGTCCCGTTGATCCTGGTGCTAAATAAGCCAAGTCTTGCTGAGCACTTCTCATCTCTTTGGGAGGTAGGATTCTTATTACCAGCATTCCTAATAGCAGAGATCTCAATGAGACTCAGAGGAGAGAAGCAGCTGATGATCTCATGCAGGAGCCCAAACCAGACGACTGATCCAGTGCATTTACTGCACTTAGCTTAGATGGAAAAATCCCAGGCACATGGACCCATAAGTGTATAATCCCATCAAATCTACACCTACACGTACATACTCAAGCATTTAGGTGGCCATCTTCAGGATTTGTCCCTTCTCTCTCACAAATAGCAAGCTCTAACCTTACAGAGCCCCAGCCAGCACTAACAGCACCACTCCTCTTCAGTCACCTCATGCTCTCTGCACAGATCACACACACAGAACTTGGGCTCTGTCAGTTTGCCACTGTGATACCTGCACACGCTCTGCAAGCAGGTGTTCACAGCCCAAACTCTGCTGTGATGTTAGCTGTAACTCAAATGTAGACAGAAGAGAGGGACAGCAGCTACCACTTCTAACTCAAACCCGAGTAGGTGCCCCTGGGATATTTGGCTGTGTGCAGCAAATCCTGCACTGGGGAAAGTGTCCGCCAAGAAAGTCCCATCTGCTGTGGCCACATATGCTCTTCATCCTAAGAGCTTTAAAAATCCCTTTTGGTCTGAACAACAAACATTATGTCCTGTATAAGCAATTTGAAAAGCCTTCTTCTGGGTACTGGCTGAGTACTATCAGTTCAGGCAGAGCCTCTCCCTGCCCCCTTAGCTCCCTCTGCCCAGCTCCAGGATACTGAATGAATTGCTAAACCCTTTGGAGATTTCTGCATTTGAATTTATCTCCCAAAGCTACACAGAGCTCATTGAAGCACTGGATGTGACTGCATGCCTGCTGCAACACAAGACACATACCTGGCATCTCTCTTGCCCCTAAACAACCAAAATGAAGAGGACAAATTTGCCATGACCAGCTTAATTAATTCCTTTCTTGCACAATCCTATTTTTTAATTGGGGACACAGGAAAACACATCAAGGCAAATGCATGACCCAGCACGATTTAACAAAGACCAATCTGGAGCTAACTCTTGTAACACTAGAGAGTAATTCTCATTTCTGATGAAGAACTCTACTGGAGT
This sequence comes from Tricholaema leucomelas, assembly GCA_013400475.1. Lineage (NCBI taxonomy): Eukaryota > Metazoa > Chordata > Aves > Piciformes > Lybiidae > Tricholaema lacrymosa > Tricholaema leucomelas. The sequence continues at coordinate 111,889 of WAAF01016393.1, forward strand.
AGCAAATATGTGTGGCAAGAATGAAGGCACCAGTCCCCCTCCTCCAGTCTCCAACACATGCAAGGAACTCCAGCCCTGCAAAACAAAGTCAGGTCCGGTGTGTTTTCACACACACTGCCAAAAATCCCTTGCCAGGACCCAGAGGGCTGGTGGTGGCAAGTTTCTGGGTGGTAACAGGTCTCCAGATTGAACAGAACTATTATTCCATTTGTTTGTTTTAATTACATTACTATAGCTTCAGAGTAATTTCTATGGATACTGTCCTTAGCCTCCTGGTAGCTCAGTGATCAGCCCAGCTGACCACAGGCAGCAGTCACAAAACCAAGCTGATAAGCGCTTGTAGGACATAATCCATCTGATTTGACTGCACTAAAACCCACCCAATAAATTGCCCCCCTCCCCTGTTTTTTATTCCCCCACCACTGAATAGCTCAGCTCTTTATATTGCAAATATTCACAGTTAGGAGAAAGATTATTCTCCCCCAAAAAACTGTTTTAGTCTTTCCTGTAAGTCAGTGGAGTTGGCCAAGACCAGAAACAACCCAACAAGCATCCTAAAAACGCTGCAGAACAACCCCTTCATTTAATGCTTCTGCTCCTCTACCCATATCAATGCAGCCATTTCCTAACCACTCCAAAATATTAATCTGCATATCCAAAACACTAATGGAAAATATTGTTCATATGAACAAAAAAACACAGGTCTAGGTCTTAAGAAGAAGTCCCTGAAGGGTGAAAAAAGAACAGCATACAGCAAATACAAGCTCCTGCGCTCACAAAGCGTAACCCAGGATTCCTGGGGACTCCAGCAAGTTCCACATGATATGCTCCAAGAAAAACACCACAAAATTGATGATAGAACATTTCATGGAATATTTATTGCCCCAAAATACCATGTGTACTCAAAGACCACAACACCATCTGCAAGAGGAAGAGCTTACACAAACAGGGCAAAGCTTCTGGATGGGCTTTCACAGCAGTTTTCTCTCCACTCTTCCCCCTTTTGCCAAGAGGTGAATCATAGAATCAAGCAGGCTGGAAGAGACCTCCAAGTTCATCCAGTTGGGATGAACTCACCCTTTCGGGAAGCTGAAGGACATTGATAGTATGGACACAGCCAGAGAGTACTAGTTGGCATCTGGACTACAGAATGCTCCCTGGCACAGCTTAGTTCACTAGGAGAGGTGCAGCTGACTCTTGTTAAGCTATGTCCAGACATTTCATAGAATCACAGAATCAAGCAAGTAGGAAGAGACCTCCAAGATCATCCAGTCCAACCTAGCACCCAGCCCCGGTCAATCAACCAGACCATGGCACTAAGTGCCCCAGCCAGGCTTGGCTTCAACACCTCCAGGGATGGCGACTCCACCACCTCCCTGGGCAGCCCATTCCAATGCCAATCACTCTCTCTGACAACAACTTCCTCCTAACATCCAGCCTAGACCTCCCCTGGCACAACTTGAGAATGTGTCCCCTTGTTCTGTTGCTGCTTGCCTGGCAGCAGAGCCCAACCCCACCTGGCTGCAGCCTCCCTTCAGGTAGCTGCAGACAGCAATGAGGTCTGCCCTGAGCCTCCTCTTCTGCAGGCTGCACACCCCCAGCTCCCTCAGCCTCTCCTCACAGGGCTGTGCTCCAGGCCCCTCCCCAGCCTTGCTGTCCTTCTCTGGACACCTTCCAGCACCTCAACATCTCTCTTGAACTGAGGGCTCCAGAACTGGACACAGTGCTGTAAGTGACAACCAGAGACACAGAATTGAGGTGTCCTTAAAACTTTGGGTTAAGGACAAAAGACAACACTGTATTGCACTTCCTATCAGGACATATGTTCTGCAAAGCAAAGAGATAAAGGTCAAGCCCAACAACTAAGACAACCACTTAAAGACTAAAGAGAATTGGATTTCACTTTTCTGCTACACTGTGAATTTCCTTTCCTTTTGAGAAGTGGCTTCATGTATTCTGTGCCATGGTTGCTTGTCTATAGAACAGCTTTTTAAACCCAGGGTAAAAAAAACCACCTACAAAACATCTCCTGCCTTATTTTTATTTTTAGGTTAAGGCCCACACACAGCCTTTCACTAGGAGCTTGGGGCTGAATATATATTAAAAATTGAGAGGAGCTCATATAATTTCATGGCAAGGTCTAGAGGAGTACTCAGCTCGTAACATCCTACCTTTATTCCCTTATCACAGGCAGCAGAAATCCCTGCAGTGGTATCACAAACTGGTTTATCCAACGTCTAGAAATGACATTAACCCTATCTAGGAAATACTGAGGTCCTTAGGATTAAAGTAACAATTAAATTCATTAATGCTTTACAGTAAGAGTGGTTAGACACTGTAACAGGTTGCCCAGGGAGGTTGTGTATGACTCCTCCCTGGAACATTTAAGGACAGTCTGCATGAGGCCTCGAGCGATCTGATCTAGTGCAAGGTGTACCTGCCAATGCCAGGGGGCTTGGAACTAGATGATCTTTAAGGTCCCTTCATCCCAAACCATTCTATGATTCTATGAATTATGTCTTCCACAAAATATAATCATAGAATCATAGGATCAAGCAGGCTGGAAGAGACCTCTAAGATCAGCCACTCCAACCTAGCACCCAGCCCTGGACAATCAACCAGACCATGGCACTAAGTGCCCCAGCCAGGCTTGGCTTCAACACCTCCAGGGACAGCGACTCCACCACCTCCCTGGGCAGCCCATTCCAATGCCAATCACTCTCTCTGCCAACAACTTCCTCCTAACATCCAGCCTAGACCTGCCCTGGCACAACTTGAGGCTGTGTCCCCTTGTTCTGTTGCTGCTTGCCTGGCAGAAGAGCCCAACCCCACCTGGCTACAGCCTCCCTTCAGGGAGCTGCAGACAGCAATGAGCTCTGCCCTGAGCCTCCTCTTCTGCAGGCTGCACACCCCCAGCTCCCTCAGCCTCTCCTCACAGGGCTGTGCTCCAGGTCCCTCCCCAGCCTTGCTGCCCTTCTCTGGACACCTTCCAGCACCTCAACATCTCTCTTGAACTGAGGAGCCCAGAGCTGGACACAGCACCCAAGGTGTGGCCTCAGCAGTGCTGAGTCCAGGGGCAGAATAAACTCCCTTGTCCTACTGGCCACTGTTCCTGATCCAGGCCAGGACTGGGTATTACCAATTACATGTGTTTTTTTTTTTCCCTATTAATAAACTAATTGTTGCATAAGATTCTAGTAAGGCAATGGAAAAACATATCTGGGGAGCTCTTGTCTAAACATGTGATTTGCTTGGTTGTTTTTTTTTTCCTTGAGTCATTTCAGGCAAGTAAACCAAGCATGACCAAAGAACACTGAAAAGTACAAACAAAAAAGGTTACTAAAAATGATGTCACTTGGCATATTCTTCGTGTTTACAGTGATAGTATACAGCTGAAAATATAATCACAAACATAAGTTTGCAGCAGGTTTAAAGCATTCCAGACTGAAAAGAGAGCAGGCAAACAGAAAGGGATCTGGGGGTGCTGATTGATACCCGCCTGAACATGAGCCAGCAGTGTGCCCAGGTGGCCAAGAGAGCCAATGGCATCCTGGCCTGCATCAGGAATGGTGTGGCCAGCAGGAGCAGGGAGGTCATTCTGCCCCTGTACTCTGCACTGGTTAGACCACACCTTGAGTACTGTGT
>WAAF01016393.1:115576-125905 GCA_013400475.1 Tricholaema leucomelas
ACTGGAATGGGCTGCCCAGGGAGGTGGTGGAGTCGCCGTCCCTGGAGCTGGTCTAGCCTTGAGCTCTGTGGTAAAGGGTTGGACTTGATGATCTGTGAGGTCTCTTCCAACTGTGGTGATACTGTGAGACTGTGAAAAAAAACCAACCTGTTGTATTACACAATGCTAAACAGTTTGAAATGTTTCTCCAAGTTCCATTTACATACCAAAGATGGAAAAGCTCTCACACATTTTCCTGGCCTTAATAAATGCACAGTGTGCATATATATACATATATATGTGTGTGTATATATATATGCATTAATACATGTTATACATATGTATGTACCTGTAAAAACTAGCTTGAAAGAGGTGCAAGCAACAAAAATATGTGGCCCAGCCCCTTATCCAAACCAGAAAGTTAATAAATCTCAGACCCTGATCTTCAATCAACTTCAATAAACAGGCACTGTGTCATTCTAAAAAGCATATTCTAAACTGAAATTGCCCTGACTTTTTAAGGAATTGAATTTCAGTAATATTGCACAAATTATTCAATGATCTTATCAGCTTATTTTCAACAACATTCTGGTTTCTTTTCCCCAAGGAAATTACAGTAATGCTTGCAGGCACCACTCCAGCATTAGCAAGAGTTAGAGTCCTTTAATTTCTTCTCTCCCCCCCCATACAGATAATGTATTCTTCACATTCATTTCTACTGAGAGAGAAGAAAAACTTTCAGCTTTGCTTTTCTCATGAATAATACATTAAAAAGTTAATATTAGAGAACAAATCATCTTTTTAAGCCTCCAGAAGCAGTAATATATTTGCCCTATTACTTTGAAAAGATTCACACCACATTTAAATGAGGGAAAACCATAAGCTCCTGCTTTCCATAATTATACTGTAACAAAATATTCACCATTTATCAGGCCAATTTGAAAACAATACTGTGTAGCTTTATAACTGCCATCAGAAAAGAATCACTTACCTTGTTCATAATAAGGAATACATTTTGGTCCATAACTCAGTGCTATAATCTGAAGTGGAACAGATTTTTTTCAGCCATTCCTGAAAACCAGTTTGTTTACATGAAGGAGACAAGAGAATCCTGATTTCAAGTAGGCATCTCTACTCCTCGTTGGTAATGGCAGATGTAAATAAAACCAAATCCCAAGAGCAAAACCATTTACAACAGCAAAAATTATACAACGGAGCAGAGAGTGAGAGCAAAATCACTGCCTGCCAAAGGATGAAAACCTCTAGGAAGAGAAGAGTCCTTCTAAGAACAGCAGCCTCATCGATCTGCCTTGACTCTACAAGCTGATGGCTCTGCTACGGCCTCAGGCTTCTTGTTCCTTCTTAGACTTGTACAAAAATACCCAGGCTGCAGAATATGAACCCAGATGTTTCAGAAATCAAAAGCAAGAGTCCAATTATGCTGCTGCCATGGAAGTATTTTCAAGTGTTTGCATCGCGCAAGACAGCGTTAGAAGGCAGTGCCGCTGAGTTCAAGTCCCTGGAGCCTTCAAGTATCCTTTCCAGGAAGCCAGCAGCAAGTTAACAACACTTGAGGAACTGGACAAGGTGTCCTTTGAGAAGGAGCACACATACCATAACCTGCAGAATGAAGGACGAATACAGCAAACACAAACTTTGTCTGCATGTCTCTGGATTTCCTCTGCTGGAAGAATGAGTAGAATGTAGAAGAGGTATCAAGGACAAAAGAGCTGTTTTTATCAAAGCTGTTTGGAAGGAATTTACTATGGAACTGATTGTATGTCTGCAACTACAGGGCAAAGTCAACTTGCAACCCAATTACCCCTCAAAGACATCTTAATTTCTCTTAAGCTATCACATTCCACAAGAGCTGGGATGTGCTGCTCATTATTTCACCCAGCAGGAAACTGAACATTTTATCACTTAGCTAATTTACTACAACTGCTTTTAGAATTATTCATACTACTGGCATTCCAGTATTTCACTCTGGGTTGTATTTTCAGGTGGCTTTTCACATTCCCTACAAAAAGACAAATCTAAGGTGAAAGGTAAAGGGAGACACAAGAAACAGAGGCTCTCTAGCATTTGGTTTGCAGAGAACTAGCTAGCAAACCCAGTTCCCAGATGGGCGATTGCTGAAGTGAGCTGTGTGCCCTGTCAAAAACACATTTCTAACTGCTTTCAAAGGGAAGTGAGCTCCTGGCAAGGTTTTGGAATCTGTACTCCCCAGTGGCTTGGCTTTGCAGTGTCCAAGAAACAGCCTCCTACAAAACTGTGCCTCTTCAACTACAGAGCAGTGAATTCTTCACCTCATACTTTCCAAGAACTTCCATTTTCCTACTTCTCAACATTTGCTTTAGCCTTAAATAACAAAATTCGTATGAGGAGCTCTTTCACCTAAACACTGCCAGAAAGAAAATCTTACTGCTTTCTGAACTGCTAAAAGCACCAGAAACTGCCAATCTGTCAGCCTGCCCTCACCTAGCTCCTGTGTTCTGCACAGCGAAGGGCAGCTCTGCACAGCCAGCAGCTGCCCTAAACGTCACTCGCGTCCCACAGCAGGAAGCCCACCCAGCAGCAGCTGGCAGACAGTGCAGCGCAGCAAACCACACGCTCTGTGTTTGTCCATTACCCTTTTTCCTTTTGGCTGGTGTTTCAGGTTCGTGAGCTTCTCTCCCCTTATACAGGAAGCAGGGGCCTCAAGCTTAATCCTGCACATTCAGTTCTCTTCAATTCCAGCTACCACTACAAATGTATTCTCTCAGCAAAAAAAAAGAGGCGAGCACTGAAAGCTCTCAGAGTGAAATCTCTGCTAAACTTCTGCATGGTGAGATTGTTTCTCCCTGTTCTGGGAGTAAAATGAAAGAGAGAGGAAAGGTTAACAGATCCCTTCAGTTGAACAACACTAAACACTATTTATCAAGACAGAGAGCAGATAATCCAAATCTAAAGGTAAAAACAAACCTTGCAACATCACTACAAGTAGATAACCACAGATGTCCTGGTGTCTTTATTCACATGTTCAGGCAATATCATAGTATCACAGTCTCACAGTATCACAGTCTCACAGTATCACCAAGGTTGGAAGAGACCTCACAGATCATCAAGTCCAAGCCGTTACCACAGAGCTCAAGGCTAGACCATGGCACCAAGTGCCACGTCCAATCCTGCCTTGAACAGCTCCAGGGACGGCGACTCCACCACCTCCCTGGGCAGCCCATTCCAGTAGCCAATGACTCTCTCAGTGAAGAACTTTCTCCTCACCTCAAGCCTAAATTTCCCCTGGCATAGCTTGAGGCTGTGTCCTCTTGTTCTGGTGCTGGCTGCCTGAGAGAAGAGAGCAACCTCCTCCTGACTACAGCCACCCCTCAGGTAGTTGTAGACAGCAATAAGGTCTGCCCTGAGCCTCCTCTTCTCCAGGCTAAACAATCCCAGCTCCCTCAGCCTCTCCTCCTAGGGCTGTGCTCAAGGCCTCTTACCAGCCTCGTTGCCCTTCTCTGGACATGCTTCAACCTCTTCACGTGAGGACAAATGCAGCTGCACTTTCACCAGTTTTTGTGCAGGGCTGAGGAAGCAGCAGCAACAGCAGACTTACAGGAGATGGGCAGTGTGGTGGTTTGGGTGTCTCCTGCCCCCCAACACTTTGGAAATCACCCAGACTGGACTGAGTCGGCTCTGGGAATTTGAATGAAGCTTATATTTACAGCTTAGCACAATATACAAGCAGATATTTGCAGTACATACAGCTACATACAGAAATAGACATGGTAATACAGAATAGACAAGGTAATACAGAAACACAACAGCCCTCCCAGAAACCTGAGTCCCCAGGAGGGGCTGCCAACCACCCTTCCGCCTTCTCCCACCCCTCTTGACCTTACCCCAGTCCCAAGGAAGAATGGAGGTTCGGCCAGTTAGGAAGCAAAGTGGATTAATCAGAGCGAGGGCAGAGAGGCTGGAGAGAGAAATGCAGCTCAGGCAATGCCCCAAGAAGAAGAACTCCCTTACCTATGTTTGGATTTTTGTTCTTATACCTCTCAGCAAGCCTATGAGTGAAGCAGACATCACCCTTGTTTTCCTTTCACAGCCTGTGATCTAGTTCTTCTCACCAAAGCATTCTAGTTAGCTTCAAACTAGCACAGGCAGGAAGATGGACAAGGTGTGGTTGCAATCAGAAGAGCTTGGCTTCGGCAGCCTGGGAAATCAGCACAGCAGATTGAGGGAATAGAAGAAGAGTCTACAACTCAAGTTTCTCTTCTTTTAGTCTGGAAGCAGTTGAGTTTCTCTGCAACAAAGCACTTATCCTCTCTACTGCTCTGCCTGCTCACTCTGTATCAGTCTCTGGACTCAACCATCAGCCTCTTTTACCCTCAAAACAGCTTGTTTCCTTCTCTGCTTAAGAGGGTGACTCTCCTTTTCCTCTCTCTTGGCCATTACCAGAGCCACCACACTATGTTCTACACATCCAACAAGCCTCAGATTTCTGTATCTTAAAATGCAGTGTCTTGTTATGTTATTTTTGCATGTGTGTGCTCCACCACTGCCTCCCTTAATTCCTTCTTCCTGAGCCTCAGAACAGAAACAAAAAAAAAAACCAAAAACCCTTCCTGTTATCCTTCCCCATTATTTTGGTACTTCCTCAATCATGGGCTCTAGGTAAAACTATTATACTATACAGAAAGACATCTGCAATTTGCTTACTTGTGTACATGGCACTGATGAAGGGTAGGATTCACTATCCTTTCAGCTGATGACTAAGGACAGTTTTTACTGTATTTACTCTAAATAATTTTATAGCATTTAAGATGTAGACAGCTCAACAGCAAGTTACTGTTGACTTCAGCACTGACTGCTGTACCAAGAGACTCATCAAAAAGGAGCCCGTGCATCTTCTACTGCCTGTAGTCTGACGAATAACTCCCAACTACTCACCAGTACTACTGCAGGATGCGTGAAGGGCACCACAAAATGAGGATGTATTAGAGTGCCCTCCTTACCACCAGGCCCTCAAGGTCTTCTGCAGAAAGCATTTGATATGGCTGAGAGAAAAGGTACCTTCTCACAAGAGAAGGAAGAAAGGCTACTGCTTTAAGTGACAGCTGATTTGACTCCATTTAGGTTGTTCGACCTGCTGATGCAAGGTGCTGCCAATGGTATGAATGAGCCTGATGCTTTTGAACACATCCTTTATTTCACATTCAACTACAGAGATCCCACAGCTATTTATATGGGATGTTTAATAACTGAATAGCAAGATGAGGTGGGAAGAAAGGAAAAGAAGTGACTACACAGGGATTAACCACACACGTAGAATTAACCACGCCGACACACCTCTTCTGTGTTAAAAACATGTGACAGTACCAGCACTGTGGTGGTTTCTGTTGGCAAAACAACTACTGCAATGCTGCAGTCACATCACAGAAACTATGGACAGACACACAGATAAATCATTAACATTCAGGATACTTGCTTTTGCAATTAACAAGTTCTCCGTTGGCTTAGTTTTTTTTCACTCCAAGTCAGCTTTCCCAGTCTGATTTCTTTCTCCTCCTGCCTTGGAAAGCTCTCAAATCCAAATCCAGTGCTCAGAGTGTTACACAGCAGTTCAGAAGGAGTCTTTCCAAAACAAGGGTACAGCAGGACAACTTCACCATCCTTACAAATCAGCTGTCATATTGGAATGCATAAACAGGGATATATTTTTTTGTTTTCCTTTTTACTGCTGTGTGTCAAATGTGACTCCAGTAAGTCTTTCCAGGGACTAGCAGTGCAACTAGTTGTCTTCCCACTTGCTGCAGTGGATTATTAAACAAAATCTTAGAATCATAGAATCAACCAGGCTGGAAAAGAGCTCATCCAGTCCAATCTAGCACCCAGCCCTAGCCAATCAACCAGACCATGGCACTAAGTGCCTCATCCAGGCTTTGCTTGAACACCTCCAGGGATGGCGACTCCACCACCTCCCTGGGCAGCCCATTCCAATGGGCTTGAAACAATCTGATGAAGTAACATGAAAAATAACAGGATACATATTTAGCTCATCCAGTCCCTTTCTCTACTTAGTGGAAACACCCAATTGCTCTTCTGTTTCAGTACCTGCAGAGTCAGTATGTTTCCCATTGCATCACCCAGGTTGTTAATGACTGACCAGCACCAGACCTACAACAGACACTGCACCCTTTGAAGGCTCTGAATTATTGATACACGGTGCAAAGACTTCTGCACCCACTTTATAGCCAGACCACATTTTTCTAACTTAAGAGTCTTAAAAGCTTCACTTCAGTTCATGGTAATCTACTAGTTTGTCCTCTTCTTGTTACTAAGTGACAGGAATAAATCCAGTTTCTTTGACATGGTTTATTTGTGAAAGAAAAACCTGCTGGATGTTATCAGTTTCCCCGGTTCTTGTAACACTTCTTATGTTCCTTTCTGAAAACTGAAAGTTGAAGTTATGAATAAGCCTGCCTAAGTATTGTGCTCATTCTTCTGGATTTTTAGAAGCTTATCTACTCTTCCCAAGGTGTCAAAGGTAACAGCTCACAGCTCTGAAGCTGTATAGTTTCACACCAGCCACTAAGCACCCAGTGCTTTAATTTGCCATCTGCTCCCAATTAAAGTCTTAGCCAAAGACCCACACAAGCTTCCCTTCCCCCATTTTAATAAAACATTTGTGTCAGAAGTTGGTAACTTCCCCTTCCTGCTGAGCAGCAGCCCAAATCCTTTGTCCTCCTTTCCTTACTACGATACTCACTGATTCGTTGTATCTCCCCCCAGCCCCTGCTTGGTGCCCGTCCTGGCAAGCACAAGCCACAGAACTCAAAAAAACAGAGTTCAATTTTAAGCACAACAAAAAATTATCAGAGAAGTGAAAAAAAAAAAAAATTACATTTTTTCCTACTTACCCCTGCTCAAATTATCCCTATTGGAAACTAGGTCAGACTCTGCAAACCTCCTTCCTTCTCCGCTGGTGAAACTTATCAAGCTCGTGAGTTACTCCGTTTTCTGTTCTTCATCTGAACGGGGACAGTCTGTGCTTGTCTCCAGCACCAGGAATTCTGTTGAAATGCCACCTCATCTGAAGTCCTCTTTTTCTTTCAGGCTTGCATCTATTAACCAACTCAGAGTCGTGTCTCCTGCTTCTCAGAGTTTACTGAAGTTTGCCACCTTGCAGCACACTGATTTTAATGTTTTGGCTTTTCCTCCCCTCTCTTTTCCCCTCTTTAGTCCCTTGATGAATGCCACCATCTCACAGTCACTTCTGCCAAACCACCTCCCACTTCTGTGTGCCTCCTAACCCATGGTTTCAAAGTCATACCTTTAAGGATCTCTCTCAGTCACTGCTGCTGCAGCAAAGCTTCTTTTGTACACCAGGATGTGCTGGACAATTTGCCCTGATGTTTTCCTTCCCCAAGTGTCTAGTTGCAAAAAAAACACTTCACCACCTCCTTCTGTGGTCTCAATCTCTCCAAAACTCTTATACAGCATATAGGACATATGCTAATTGCCAGATGCTACCAGATACATGAGTGAAAGCACAGGAAGGATACAAAGAAAAGCTCTCTACTATGATGTGACTGTTCTGACATCAGCAGTAGTGCTCACTTGTGCAACCTATGATGCTAAAGAGAGATGTGATTTCATGAACCTCAGAAACTGTTTGGTGCTACCATTTCACAACAAGTTTGGTGACTTCTATCTGGTCCCACTCCTCCTTGTTAACTCCCTAAGTGAAGTTCAAGTATTCCACCACTGTGCCACAAAAGTCTATCACCCACCATGGGGCTGTTGAGTGTTTCATCACTTAACAGAGAGCGCTCCTGAAGCTGACAGTGCCACAAAGCTACTGAGGAGAGCACAGAAGGTCTGCTGTTATGATGCAGCATAGAACTGGGCAGCAGTCTTCAAACAGCAAATGCTTCTGTATCACCTCCATTGCTCCTCTTCATACAAAGTACATCTTAATCCACCCTACAATATGTGAAGTGTGAACGCTGAGCTTAAGATTGTCTCTTACTCCATCTCCAAAATTCTTACGTGGCTTAAAGAGGTATCATCTGTCCCAGGTGAAGGACTCTGCCCAAAATGAAATCCCCTCCTGCATGGGGTGCATTAAGAAGAGTGTGACCAGCAGGTCAAAGGAGGTTCTCCTCCCCCTCTATTCTGCCCTAGAGAGGCCACACCTGGAGTACTGTGTCCAGTTCTGGGCTCCCCAGCTCAAGAGAGAAAGGGAACTACTGGAAAGAGTCCAACAAGTTTCTACACAGATGAGGGCACTGATCATCTCACTTAAGAGGAAAGGCTGAGAGACCTGGGGCTCTTGAGCCTGGAGAAGAGCAGACTGAGAGGATCTTACAAATGCTGATCAGTATCTACAGGATAAGTGTAAAGAAGATGAGGCAAATCTTTTTACAGTGACAGAAGAAAGGGCAACAGGCACAAGCTAGAACATAGAAAGTTTCATTTGAATGTGAGGAAGAAACTTCTTCACTTTGAGTGTGCAGGAGCACTGGAAGAAGCTTTCCAGAGATGCTGTGGAGTCACTGGAGAGATTCAAAATCTGTCTGGATGTGCTCCTGTGCAATCTGCTCTAGGTGACCCTGCTTTAGCAGGTGGAGTGGACCAGATGGTCTCCAGAAGTTCCTTCTCATCCACACCATTCTGTGATTTTTCTGCCCTTTCCTCTCACAACTATAGCTCTCACCATGTCTAGCACAACATGTGCCTCACACTGGTCCTTCTGCATAGCAGCACAACTTGTCTTAGTTTACTTTAAAGCATAATGGATGTAACAGGAGCAGTATGGCCAGCAGGACAAGGGAGGTTATTCTGCCCCTGGACTCAGCACTGGTCAAGCCACACCTTGAGTACTGTGTCCAATTCTGGGCTCCTCAATTGAAGAGAGATGTTGAGGTGCTGGAAGGTGCCCAGAGTAGGGCACCAAGGTTGGGGAGGGGTCTGGAACACAGCCCTGTGAGGAGAGGCTGAGGGAGCTGGGGGTGCGCAGCCTGCAGAAGAGGAGGCTCAGGGCAGAGCTCATTGCTGTCTGCAGCTCCCTGAAGGGAGGCTGTAGCCAGGTGGGGTTGGGCTCTTCTGCCAGGCAAGGAGCAACAGAACAAGGGGACACAGTCTCAAGTTGTGCCAGGGCAGCTCTAGGCTGGATGTTAGGAGGAAGATGTTGGCAGAGAGAGTGACTGGCATTGGAATGGGCTGCCCAGGGAGGTGGTGGAGTTGCCATGCCTGGAGGTGTTGAAGCCAAGCCTGGCTGGGGCACTTAGTGCCATGGTCTGCCTAGTTGATTGGCTAGGGCTGGGTGCTAGGTTGGAGTGGATGATCTTAGAACCACCCAGATTGGAAGAGCCCTCCACGATTCTATGATTCTAACACATCTTCGCATCCAGATGAAATATAAAACTCATTTTGAGAGAAGTGTGTATTACTCCTTAAGGACTGAATCCTAATTTCTTAACAAGACAATTTTAGGCTGTATTTTCAGTTTGAGAACTGCCAGAGAGGCAGCAACACACAAAAGTGATCTGTGCTTCTGCTGAAATACCCACCTAAGCACCTCTCATCAGGGCATGTTTTCCTTTTTCATCAAGTGAGGACCTGACTAAAGCCTTTTCTTACCCAGCAGCAAAGTCACCCAGCTCCCTTTAAGAAGGCTGTCAAAGAGACCAATGTGTCCACCCTGTGAAATAAAAGTATTTTTCTTTGGTGGGGCTTTTTCAGTGCTTTGTTTGAAGGGATTATTTTTTCCCTAGATTAATTCCCAACTGAAATGCCTGTGAAAGACAACAAAAAAACCAAACAACTCCACTGCTAAAAAAAACCCAAATAGCAAAAATCTCCACCCCAAAACAAACAAACTCTCACAAAAATCTCAAATGAACTTTGTGCAATTTTGTACTCGGTTTTTTTTTTCATTCACCTTTGAAGATAATGTGGAATATTGATAAGGGAAAGGGAAAGGGAAAGGGAAAGGGAAAGGGAAAGGGAAAGGGAAAGGGAAAGGGAAAGGGAAAGGGAAAGGGAAAGGGGAAGGGAAAGGGAAGAGGGAAGGNGAAAGGGAAAGAAGGGAAAGGGAAAGGAGAGAAAAGGGAAAGGGAAAGAAAGGAAAGGGAAAGAAGGGAAAGAGAAAGGGAAAGAAGAGAAAGGAAAAATGAAAGAGGAGAAAGGGAAAAGGAAAGAAGGGAAAGGGAAAAGGAAAAATGAAAGAAGGGAAAGGGAAAGAAGAGAAAGGGAAAGAGAAAGAAGGGAAAGGGGAGGGAAAGAAGGGAAAGGGAAAGGGAAAGAAAGGAAAGAGAAAGGGAAAGAAGAGAAATGGGAAAGGGAAAGAAGGGAAAGGGAAAG
>WAAF01016393.1:126413-158830 GCA_013400475.1 Tricholaema leucomelas
CAGAGAGAGTGATTGGCATTGGAATGGGCTGCCCAGGGAGGTGGTGGAGTCGCTGTGCCTGGAGGTGTTCAAGTCAAGCCTGGCTGAGGCACTTAGTGCCATGGTCTGGTTGACTGGATAGGGCTGGACTGGATGATCTTGGTTGGATAGGTTGGACTGGATGAGCTTGGAGGTCTCTTCCAACCTGGCTGATTCTATTCTACTCTATAATACTCTGTTCTAATCTACAATAGTCACGTCTAATCTACAACGTTCTAGTCTATTCTATTCTATGTCTCCATGCCAAAAAGGACTCCCTATGTTTGAAGAACCTTTAGAGTAAATTTGCTGAAACACTTCAGAGTAGAGGAATTCCAAATGCTTTTACACTAACCTTGATGTGTAGCTAACCTAATGTCCTACATTCTTTGGGTACTAGGCTAGCTAGTAACTGAAGAGAATACACACTGCTGAAAGGCCAGAAGAGAATCAACCACAATCTATTCCACACGAAATGAGATTATAAAAGGCAAAGTCCTACGAAGCATAAAAACAACCACAAAAAAAGGGCAAGCCCAGAGCACACAATCTTTCTTCTATGTAACCCAACCCCCATTTCAGATTAGGTCTAGAAAGGAAGCCAAATGCACAGGAGGGAAGAGAGAAGATGAGGCTGCAGCACCTTGTCACATCTCCTTGGAAAGGTTTTCTCATCTTTTAGAAGAAATCTATTCTCCCTTTAACTTAAGCACTTAACTCCATGGATAAAACACACATTGATTAGCTGCTATTTTTGCTTCCACGGGGCGATCAGTGACAGCAGTTTTGCTGAAAAGAACCCCACAGCAAACACTGAAAATAGAAACAGAGCTGGCATATAAAATGGTTTTCAGTAACACGTCAAAAATATGCTGTCAAAGATTAACTTCTTGCCTCTGAAAGCAAAGATGCTGATTTTAACTGTTCATCTACCAGTGCAGCTATTAAAGAGACCTCTACTTATCCACACCAGAGGCACGCAGCACAGGATGCTAAAGAGCATACCAAATATCTCAACACAAGGGGGAACTCTCAATACAAGGGGGAACTTCTTTACTGGACGAGACACAGAGCACTGGAAGAGGCTCCCTAGAGAGGTTGTGGAGTCTCCTTCTCTGGAGACTTCCAAGGCCTGTCTGGATGTGCTCCTCTGTGATCTGTGTTAGATAGGATTGTCCTGCTCTGGCAGGGGGAATTGGACTGGATGATCTCCTTGGGTCCCTTCCAACCCCTAACATCCTGTGAGCCTGTGAAATCCAGCTGATGACTCATGGAATACACTCACAGAATAGACCTGTTGAGGTTGCAGGACATCTTTGAGGTCGCCCCAGAGTAATGCAAAAATCAGTGACATGGATTATTTGGGTACTACCATTCTGTGTTTTGCAACTCTAACAAAGATGGAAAAGTAAACCACCTCCAGTAGCATGAGTTTTACTGTAAATGCTTCAGTTTGGGACAAGACTGCCAAGTAACTGGCTAATCCACTCCAAGGGATTTCTTTATCTGTATATTTTAACTCCTCTTGAATTCTGCCCTGCCTTTCCCTCCCATTTCACCACATGAATGGGCTGCCCAGGGAGGTGGTGGAGTCACCATCCCTGGAGGTGTTCAAGCAAAAACTGAATGGGGCACTTAGTGCCATGGTCTGCTTGACTGGATAGGGCTGGGTGCTAGGTTGGACTGGGTGATATCAGGGGTCTCTTCCAACGTGGTCGATTCTATGATTCTACAGGAATATCTACCTTGCAATTTTTCCCCCTGCATCTTCTATATTGAAAATTAATGTTCAGAATAGTCTGAGAAAATGCTATGATAGTAGCAACTTAAAGGTAATAATAATACAATCTTCCCAAGGCTGTGAGCAGCAGGTTGTGTGAAGCACTCAACTATTTCACCTCTGCAGGTTCTATGCTAAAATACAAAGGATTACCTAAAATACTATTTTTCTGTACATCCTAGGGAAGTTAAAACCAAGCAGCAAATAAAGACTATCTTATATATAATAAGAAAAAAAAACCCAAACCACAAAGCAGCCCAGCACTAACAGCACCCAAAACATCCCTGCCAAGTCTCAACAGTTGTTTTCTGTAACCTCAGAACAGCATTTTGCAAGGGCGAAGTTTCCTTGTTGTAATCTTTAACCCTTGCTCCTCCTGAACCTTTGTACAGCCAACAGTTTGTTTTCCAGGTAAGGAAGATCAGGGAAGATGAAGAGAGAGAACCTGTGTCAGCTGCAAATACTAGTAACAGTTTGATGGAGAGGCTGAGGGAGCTGGGGTTGGTTAGCCTGGAGGAGGCTCAGGGCAGAGCTCACTGCTGTCTACAACTACCTGAAGGGAGGCTGTAGCCAGGTGGGGTTGGGCTCTGCTGCCAGGCAAGCAGCAACAGAACAAGGGGACACAGTCTCAAGTTGTGCTGGGGGAGCTCTAGGCTGGATGTTAGGAGGAAGCTGTTGTCAGAGAGAGTGATTGGCATTGGAATGGGCTGCCCAGGGAGGTGGTGGAGTCACTGTCCCTGGAGGTGTTGAAGCAGTGCCTGGATGAGGCACTTAGTGCCATGGTCTGGTTGATTGGCCAGGGCTGGGTGCTAGGTTGGACTGGATAAGCTTGGAGGTCTCTTCCAACTTCCTTGATTCTATGATTGTATGATTTTGAAAGATACAAACTCCAAGCTGTCAATCACATCTCTTTTGTGATCTGCAGGAACTTCCTGGCAACATAACATGTAATAATTGGTTCAGAAAATAAGAACAGGGATCAAAAATGAAGGGTTGAAAACCGCCACAAATCACCAAGGGCTTTTGTGTTGCTCTTCTCTCAAAATATAACCTCCTCTCCACAAAGTCCACACATACAGCACCTTACAGTATCATCTCAGATTCTATTTGAAATCATTATACATTTGGGAAACAACAGGGAAAATGAATGTAAAAGGTTGTCAGGTGGCAATTTATTTAAAAGGAACACAGAATTGAAGCTTTTTGTTCAGGAACATAACCAGGTTTAAGCTAAGGCAGAGTAGGTTTAGACTGGATCTTAGGAAGAAGTTCTTCAGTAAAAGGGTGGTGAGAGTCTGGAATAAGGTTGCCTCCTCCCTGGGGGTGCTTGAGGCCAGGTAGGATGAGGCTCTGAGCAGCTGAGTCTAGTTGAGAGGCATCCCTGCCAACAGCAGGGTGGTTTGAGTAGATGATCTCTTGAGGTCTCTTCCAACCAAAGCCACTCTAGGAACACTGAGCTGTTTGGATATGTCATTTCTGGAAAGAGACAGTAACTGCCTGGTACAACCAAAGCCCTCAGTCTAACTTTCAGCAGCACCAGTGACACTAGTGCCCAAGGTTTCCTCATGCTCCTGCTGTGACATTTAAGAACCACTATCATAACAGCTACTCACTGGGATTATACAGGCTCAGATTCCTGAGTATTACAAAAAATCTGTCAAGATGCCATGCAAAATTGCTGCAGGATATGATGATCTGCCAAGTTTTAAAGCAGATAACATAGAATTTTAAAGGGAAAGGATCTGAAAGTTTTAAATACAGACAAAATTAAGCTAATTTCAAGACTCCAGAATGAATAGACACTGTAAGAACAGTCAGGAATGAGACCACTATGTAGTTAGGGACACATTTGCCAAAGGCTGAAAGCCACAGATAATTTAGTATTAGTAGTAAGAGCAACAAACATTATCTCATTATTTCCCTTGCCATCTTTGAAAAGGTGAGTTGATATCACTATTACCTTCACATAAACACAAACCAGTTTGCCTACCACCACAGCTAAACACCTCCAGATACTCTCCAGGATGGTCTCAAGAAAGCAGATTGAAAGAAACACAGGAAGGGTTGCTCTGTTGCTCTTGTTGTTGCTTTTTGTTGCTTTTTGGTGGTTGTTTTGTTGTTGTTTTGGGAGTTCTGTTTGCTTGGGGTTTTGTTCTGGGAGTTCTGTTTGGGTTTTTTTGTTGTTGTTGTTTTGGGAGTTCAGTTTGTTTGGTTCTTTGTTGTTGTTTTGGGAATTCTGTTTGCTTGGTTTTTTCTTGCTGTTTTGGGAGTTCTGTTTGCTTGTTTTTTGTTATTGTTTTGGGAGTTCTGTTTGGTTTTTTGTTGCTGTTTTGGGAGATCTGTTTGGTTTTTTGTTGTTTTGGGAGTTCTCTTCTTGCTTTTTGTTGTTGTTTTGGGAGTTCTGTTTGGTTCTTTGTTGTTCTGGGAGTTATGTTTGGTTTTTTGCTGTTGTTTTGGGAGTTCTGTTTGGTTCTTTGTTGTTCTGGGAGTTCTGATTGGTTTTTTGTTGTTGTTCTGGGAGTTCTGTTCGGTTTTTTGTTGTTGTTTTGGGAGTCCTGTTTGTTTGTTTTCATAGAATCATAGAATGGTTTAGGTTGGAAGGGACCTCAAGGATCATCCAGCTCCAACCCCCTGCCATAGGCAGGGACACCTCCCACTAGAGCAGCTTGCTCAAGGCCTCATCCAACCTGGCCTTAAACGCCTCCAGGGAGGAAGCATCCACAACCTCCCTGGGCAACCTGTGCCAGTGTCTCACCACCCTCACTGTAAAGAACTTCCTTCTAACATCCAGTCTAAATCTCCCCTCTGCCAGTTCAAACCCATTCCCCCTCGTCCTGACATTACCAGACCTTGTCAATAGTCCCTCCCCAGCCTTCCTGTCGGCTCCCTTCAGATACTGGAAAGCCACTTTTGTTGTTGTTGATTTGGGAGTTCCCTTTGCTTGTGTTTTTGTTGTTGTTCTGGGAGTTCTGTCTGGTTTTATGTTGTTGTTCTGGGAGATCTGTTTGGTGTTTTGGTTGGTTGGTTGTTTTTTATTGGTGGTGGTTGGTTGGTTTGGGGGGTTTTGTTTGGGTGTTGTTTGTTTCTTTTTCCCTCTTCATTTCTGGGGAGCTTCATTTGCTTTTGAAGAAAGCAGCTACTGCTTACCTATCTGAAATAGCAATCAATGCAAGACTTTGATGAACAGCTCCAGAGCTGCTGTTACCTGTTTCTAGTTTGCCAGAGAGGCTATGATTTCTAATTGACTTGGCTTTTAGACACAAGGACTGCAAACACCACAGAAGTGTGCATCCTACTAGTTTGTTTAATTTATGCTGAAGCTATCACCCTAACACACAAGGGTCCCTACCCAAACGTTTTCAAGATGTAAAACCACAGTTGCACAACCTGCTAAAACTGGCAGAACTCTTTGCCAGTGAGCATAAGCTTCCATCTTCTCTCTTGTGAGAAAAAGAACTCAATTAAAACAGGGGCCAGAGGGAGGTATGTATGTGGTGTGTTTGTGTCCATTAATTATAGCTCAGGCATACAACACATGGGCATAAAAGCACTAATGTCTCTCAGCCTGCTTCTGTCTTTGTCTTCATCCTTATCAAAACATTTTTTCTGCATGTCACTGGGCAATATAAACTGTTCATGGATGAACAACTTCTCNACCTTCTTGTGGCCTTCCAGGATCTGAAGGGGGCTACAAAAAAGCTGGAGAGGGACTTTTGAGGCTGTGAGGGAGTGACAGGACTGAGGGGAATGGAGCAAAGCTGGAAGTGGGGAGAGTCAGCCTGGAAGTGAGGAGGAAGTTGTTGAGCATGAGAGTGGTGAGAGGCTGGAGTGGGTTGCCCAGGGAGGTGGTTGAGGCCCCATGGCTGGAGGTGTTTAAGGCCAGGCTGGATGAGGCTGTGGGCAGCCTGCTCTAGGGTAGGGTGTCCCTGCCCATGCAGGGGGTTTGGAACTGGCTGCTCCTTGTGGTCCTTTCCAACCCTGACTGATTCTATGAACAGTAAGCACTGACTGCAATGCTTGGTAGCCCAGGTACAGAATCTGCATTTTCCTGAGTTCATGGCTCTGAGGGGGTTTGGACACACAGTGTGACACTGTTTCCATCGAGATTGTGTATATTCTAGAGAATTTAAAAGCTGTGCATGCAGAGTAGGGTAAGTACATTTCAGACTGAACAAAAAAATAGCTTAGATGAGGATTATGAGAACGTGACAGGACTCTATTACCTCAAAGTGAGGAACCTATAGCTACAGCATCTTCCTGTCTTCAGGAAAAAAGTCAAGGCAACAGAAAGAAGCCCTGGCTGTAAACCCAGATCAGAGAAAGCTCTCTGCAGATGAATTATATTCAGGTGAACAAAGAACTGTTTGAGGAAGAGGGAAATAACTGGACGAGCAAGCATTTCATTCCTCCTCTGTAGACATTTTAAGCAGACATTTAAGAATGTAGACATTCCTTTGTTGGCATTTTAAGCAGATACAGCTATCTAGGAAGACATTACAGAGAAGATAAAGTGAGACTCTTGGAGACACACAGGAATAGTGGAAGAGAGTTGGTCAGGAGAGGGGAGGCAGACTCTTCTCACTTGCTCTCTGGAATAGGACACGGAACAATGGGTGTAAGTTGCAGCAAGAGGTTCCACCTCAACACAAAGTGGGACTTATTTACTGTAAGGGTCACAAAGCACTGGAACAGGCTTCCCAGAGAGGTTGTGGACTCTCCTTCTCTGGAGACTTTCAAGGCCTGTCTGGATGTGTTCATGTGTGACCTGTGCTAGATTGTGTGGTCTTGCTTTAGCAGGGGGGTTGGACTCAATCTCCTTGGGTCTCTTCGAACCCCTAATATCCTGTGATCCTGTGAAGAGGCAATGGATTCAACTTGCAGCAGGTTAAATTCCTCCTAAATATTAGGAATTACAGAGACAAAACACTAGAAAAGGGCCCCAGACAGACTGTGAAATCTCCAGTCTTGGTGATACTCAAAACTTGAGCGGAAAAAGCTTTGAGCATCCTCAGCCCTGCTTTGAGCAAGGACCTGCAGATGTCCTTTCCAATGCCTGTACAGTGCTATGAGCCCGGACACCACCTCCCACAACAAACAACCCTGCTTTCACTGGGTGAAGAACAGGTATGTGCTCCTATATCCACTTATTCTCAGTGGAGAAAGTTCTTCACTGAGAGAGTCATTGGCTACTGGAATGGGCTGCCCAGGGAGGTGGTGGAGTCGCCGTCCCTGGAGCCGTTCAAGGCAGGATTGGACGTGGCACTTGGTGCCATGGTCTAGCCTTGAGCTCTGTGGTAACAGGTTGGACTGGATGATCTATGAGGTCTCTTCCAACCTTGGTGATACTGTGATTATTTAGAGACTGATACACAAGTATTTACAGCAGCTGAAAACATCACTAATTGGTTAAAACAAATCAATAGTGCTAATTAATAATCCCCTTCTCACACTAATTACTCTGCCAGTCTTGTATGAGCGATGCCTTTTCAATTCTTTTATGAAGTACCAAATCAGAGCTTATTATTTTCATCTTGCACAACTATACTGCCAAATAAGAAAACCTAACAAGGGCTTCTGTGACATCCCAAAGGTGATTTATTTCATTTTTCCACTGACATTTACATCACACCAAATTCTTTAAAGGCTTCCACCCATCTTTTTGCAAGTTCCTTGTTACCTACCTTGCTCTCCTTTTTTTTCCTACCCTCTCTTTACCCCTGAAATAGCAGCCTACCTTCTTTCTCCAGATCCTTACTGTTTAGGCATCCTCACTGCTTGTAAGTACTTCATAGGACATTAACAGCAGAGGTAAAGTAAGCAATAGAGTGGAGATAAAATACCAGCTTGCTAATCATTGATCAGAGGAAGAAGGCAAAAAGTGTCAGTATCTCACTAATTGCCAGATGCCTTGTAAATATTTACTAACTTCCATCATCAATCTTACCATGTCAAGCTCCAGCTGTGAGCTACATTTTATCCTTAGTATCATAGACCAGGACCATTAAAAATCATACCACAGAGAACAGAGAATGATTTAATACACTCCTAAACCAAGCATTTCAGAAGAGAAGTTTCTAGCTGGCTGTAAATTCAATACTGCCCAACACAGCAAGTACCTTCATTAAAATGTCTCCCCTTCAACTGCAGCTTAAGCTCACACACACAAAGTCCTGTACAGATGCCAAGGCACACATACCTGTGGGGTGAGGCAAGCTTCCAAAATATTACAGCTTTAAGTTCACAAAAGGAGGAAGATGAGTACTAGGAAGAGAGAAGCCCCTAATCAGAGTACTCCTCAGAACCCCCACCCCAGGCATGGCCACACAGCTCTGCGGAGGCATTTCAGTAGCTGTCATCTTCCCTCCACTGATGACAGCAACACAAAGCCAAGACCCAAATCACTGAAGACATAAGTGAAATGAGTTATCACTAGATAGAAAGTCTCTGTTAGGAAGGGCTATAAACATTTAATTTTGCTATGAGTATAGTAAATTTATGCATCTTTAATATTAATGTTAAAAAGGAAAGTATAGCAAATCTTTTGATGAGGTGCAGCCTTTGGAATGACTTTCTTCTCCTTAACAAGTACAAGATGAAGCCAGTCAGAATCCACTCAAAATACTTACGTATGTATAAACTTTCCCCTTCCTAAGCAGCATCCCTTTTCTTTCCACATATCCACTGTCAGTAATCATCCCAGAAGAATCCTCCCCCCTTCCCTTTTGATAACTGAGCACTGATTTCCCTTTGATGCTGCAGACTTAAGAAGAGTAGGGAACTAAAAGTTTATACATGAAAAGTCCTTGTAGGTGTCATGGTTTCAGAGCTATCCACCCCTCCACTCTTAAGAAATCACCCAGACTAGACTCAGCTGAGCTGGAAGTTAAGGAATGCAGCTTTATATTCACAGCTTAGCACAAGGTACAGATACTGACAATATTTACAGCTATATACAGGGATATGCAAGTTAAAGGTAATACAGAAACACAACAGCCCTCCCAGAAACCAGAGCCCCCAGGAGGGGCTCCCAACCACCCTTCCACCTTCTTTCCATCCCTCTACCTTATCCCAGAGTATACCTTACATGCGAGGTGAGTTTAGAGGATCAGCAAGGAGGGTTAGAAGCAGAACTAGTTGGGTTACACAGCAAAAGCCCAGGGAGAAAAGCACAGGCACCGACTCCGACAGATAGAGACTCTCACATCCTAATCTATGTTTGTGTTCTTGTTTTCATACATCTCAGCACACCTATGAGTGAAGCAGACATCAGCATTGTTTTCTTTTCACAGCCTATCATCTATTTCTCCTCATTAAAAGATTCCAACTTGCCTGAAACTATCAGAGTGAGAAACCTGCAAAGCAATGTGACCTCGCCAGCATACTTATTTAATTCAGAAAGAGGCAATTAAAACAGATCTTGCCTTAGTGCTGAAGGGTAGGCAGAGAAAAGTGTTGGTGGTACTCACTCAGGAAGCCAGATGACAAAAATCCATCAGAGAATGACTTAAAAGAAGAGATATTTTATCAAATTCAGCTGCAGCTTTTTGCTATGGGAGACGTGTTGACATCCTATAGAAACTGTGAAAGCCATCAGCAAGGCCCCTGGAATAATGCAGCCTTTCCATAACCCTCTATATTGTTCTCCTGGCCGCGTAACAGACAAGGGGAAGTTTCTCTACAGTGGCAAAACAACAAGCCCCTGCTGATGCTGAGATCAGGTTTGCCTCTATGGAGTAAAGTGACAGGACTTCAGTGACACGAAACTTCCACGAGCTGCAGTTTAAATGTGCTGCCTGAAGTTTATGGGCGAGCAAAGGACACAATTCTTGTCTGCAACAGAGGAGGTATTTAAATCTCTTCCATTTTCACTGAATCATTCAATTCTACCAGGTGTTTTTGGCTTTGGAAGGCACAGCTTTGATGGACTTTATCATGCTGGAGCTCCACGTTACCTAATGAGGCTCAGAGAGCAGGGTTTCAAAATCTGAATGCTTGTTTTAACAACCACCTCCGACGCTGCTAAACTTAGAGAAGCAGAACAGCAGCAACAACCGCTGAAGTTTTGCTGCCAAGTTTCCCTTCTTCTCCTCCTCCTCTGAAAGGAAGCTAAAGATAACTGGTGGGACTCTGCAAGCCTGTATCCCTGGTTACATTGCAGCGAAGCCAAATACCAGTGCAGCATGCAGAGCGTGTGAAGCTGGTGTCAAAATTGTCACATTAGGATTCTGAACTCCATTCCACCTATCTCTGCACACAGCCAAACATGGAGGTCACTGAAAAACTCTGTACACTTCCTTTACTGTTCATGGAGCCTCCAGAAAATTATTATTCCGCTCCTGTGCTCAGCACTGATCAGGCCACACCTTGAGTGCTGTGTCCAGTTCTGGGCTCCTCAAGTCAAGAGAGATGTTGAGGTACTGGAAGGTGTCCAGAGAAGGGCAGCAAGGCTGGGGAGGGGCCTGGAGCACAGCCCTGTGAGGAGAGGCTGAGGGAGCTGGGGGTGTGCAGCCTGCAGAAGAGGAGGCTCAGGGCAGAGCTCATTGCTGTCTACAAGTACTTGAAAGGAGGCTGTAGCCAGGTGGGGTTGGGCTCTTCTGCCAGGCAAGCAGCAACAGAACAAGGGGACACAGCCTCAAGCTGTGCCAAGGGAGGTCTAGGCTGGATGTTAGGAGGAAGTTGTCGTCAGAGAGAGTCATTGGCATTGGAATGGGCTGCCCGGGGAGGTGGTGGAGTTGCCATCCCTGGAGGACTGGATGGGGCTGTCCCTGGACTGGCTGGGGCACTTAGTGCCATGGTCTAGTTGACCGCATAGGGCTGGGTGCTAGGTTGGACTGGATGGGCTTCGAGGTCTCTTCCAACCCAGTTGATTCTATGATTCGCAGAATGTTGGGGGTGCTGCAGATCACCCAGTGCAATCCTCCTCCTAAAACAGTTGCTGACAGCAGGCTGCCCAGGGTTGCACCAGGCAGGTTTGGAATCTCTCCAGAGGAGACTTCACAACCCCTCTGGGCAGCCTGGGTCAGTGCTCTGTCACCCCCACAGTAAACACAGCTTTTCCTCACATTTAGGTGGAACCTCCTGTGTTGTAGTTTGTGCCCCTTGCCCTGTAGCTGGGCACCTGCAAAAAGAGTCTGGCCCCAGAGTGATGTCATCCTAAAGCAGAGCAATCAACTGCATCCTGCTAGTGCCTGTGTTTCCTTCATCAATTATTAAGCCCCCCTTATTTACATGCACACATGATTAAACATGTCTCATGACTCATTTTTATTAAGTATCAAAGTTAATTTTATCAAGAAGCCACCAAAAGCCGAAAATATTCAAACTGATTGAACAAAACAGAAGATGTCCTCTAATTTCTTCAACTAAAGGAAGGAAAATTCCCCTGCTCCTGGAAGGCACATTTCCAGTTTTCAGACATCTCCAGCATTGCTAGCAACAGACTGAAAAAGTTCAACCAGATATTTAAGTATTGCATTATTTAGGACTCCTCCAAGCAAGGCAAATGACTGCACTTAAAATACAAGTGACAGTAGAAAGCCTTGTTCCCAAGAAAACATTGCCAATCTAACAGCATCAGAGATAAGCAGCACACCACCTCTATCAGTCATGCATCCTCAGCTGGGAGACAATAGAACATCTGGCTCAGCTTGTCTTCAAAAAGGATCAAAATGCTGAAAACAATACACAGGTGGGGTCTGTGAATAAACACTGCCCACAGGGAGAGGAGTCAGTGATGGGCAGTGGGTGCAGGGCTCCTGAGGCATCTCCTGGCACCTCCCAGCTCCATACAGGGCAAGAATAATTACATGTGGTCTTCCAGGTAAGCAAGGGAAGTGATGCAATTTAGCCACTTTGACCAAAAGGCAGGTTTATGTTTTAGAACCACATGGGTATTATTTCCTGTGACTGGCCCAAGGGCTGCATTTAACCTCTGGAAAGTGATATGAATAGACATGATGTTTTCCAGAGGGAAAGGCCTTAGTGCTCAGTTTAACCCAAATGCTGCCAAGTAAGTAACTTCAGATCAAGGATCCAAGTCCTCCACTCAGCTGGGGTTACTGGTCGATAGTAGCTGAAGATGAGGCAGCAGTGTGCTCAGGTGGCCAAGAGAGCCAATGGCATCCTGGCCTGGATCAGGAGCAGTGTGGCCAGCAGGACGAGGGAGGTTCTTCTGCCCCTAGACTCAGCACTGCTTAGGCCACCCCTTGAGTGCTGTGTCCAGTTCTGGGCTCCTCAATTGAAGAGAGATGTTGAGGTGCTGGAAGGTGTTTGGAGAAGGGCAGCAAGGCTGGGGAGGGGCCTGGAGCACAGCCCTGTGAGGAGAGGCTGAGGGAGCTGGGGGTGTGCAGCCTGCAGAAGAGGAGGCTCAGGGCAGAGCTCATTGCTGTCTGCAGCTACCTGAAGGGAGGCTGTAGCCAGGTGGGGTTGGGCTCTGCTGCCAGGCAAGCAGCAACAGAAGAAGGGGACACAGCCTCAAGCTGTGCTGGGGGAAGTATAGGCTGGATGTTAGGAGGAAGTTCTTCACAGAGAGAGTGATTGGCATTGGAATGGGCTGCCCAGGGAGGTGGAGGAGTCGCCATGCCTGGAGGTGTTGAACCAAAGCCTGTCTGAGGCACTTAGTGCCATGGTCTGGTTGACTGGACAGGGCTGGGTGCTAGGTTGGACTGGATGAGCTTGGAGGTCTCATCTAACCTGCTTGATTCTATGCTTCTGAGATGTTTTGCTTTTTTCTAGGTGAACCAAAAAGTGACTTCTCTAAGTAAATGCTTGATGCTCCACTGCACTAGAACACAAATCAATAATTTAACATGTTCTTGCTCAGTATATTCTTACTATTAGTTCACACAATGGTTTGGGGTTGGAAGAAGTCTAAAAATTAACCTCCCCACCATGGGTAGAGACACCTTCTATAAGACCAGGTTCCTCAAAACCCCACCCAAACTTGCCTTGAACACTTCTAGGAAGATATCCACAACTTCTCTAGGTAACCTGTGCCTCACCACCCTCACAGTAAGGTATTTCTTCTTTACATCCAATCTAAGTCTACCCTCTTTCCATTTAAAACTATTACCCCATATCCTACAGCCCTTGATGAAGAGTTCCCCCTCATCTTTCCAGTAAGCCCCCTTTAAGTACCAGAAGGCCACTATAAGGTCTCTTTCTTACACTGGGCCCCAGAGCTGCACACAGTAGTCCAGGTGGGCTCTCATCAAAGCACAGTAGAGAGGCAGAACCACCTCCCTTGACCTGCTGGCCTTACTTCCCTTGAAGCAGTTGTGCTAGTTTGAAGCTAGCTAGAATGTTTTGATGAGAAGAACTAGATCACAGGCTGTGAAAGGAAAACAAGGCTGATGTCTGCTTCACTCATAGGCTTGCTGAGACATATAAGAACAAAAATCCAAACACAGATAAGGGAGTTGCTTATGCTTCCTCTGGCGGAACTGGCTGAGCTGCATCTTTCTCTTCAGCCTCTCTGCTGTCTCTTTGATTAATCCACTTTGCTTCCTAACCCCCTGGCTGAACCTCCATTCTTCCTTGGGACTGGGGTAAGGTTGAGAGGGGTGGGAGAAGGTGGAAGGGTGGTTAGGAGCCCCTCCTGGGGACTCAGGTTTCTGGGAGGGCTGCTGTGTTTCTGTATCACCTTTTACCTCGTCTATTTCTGTCTCTAACTGTATATAATGCAAATATCTGCTTGTCTATTGTGCTAGCTGTAAATACAAGCTTCATTCAAATTCCCAGAGCTGGCTGAGTCTAGTTTGGGCAATTTCCAAACTGTGGAGAGGCTGGGAACACCCAAACCATCACAGCAGTCCAAGAAGCCATTTGCTTTGTGGGCTGCAAGTGCACATCAACAGCTCATATTCAGTTTTTCATCCAGCAGTACCCCCGAAGTCCTTATTCCCAGGGCTGCTCTCAGCGCTCTCATGGCTCAGACCATATTTGTGCTTGCTACTGCCCCAAACCAGGTGCAGGACCTGGCACTTGGCTTTCTTCAGCTTCATGAGGTTTGCATGGATCTACCTCTCAAGGTCCCTCTGGATGGCATCCAGCTCCTGCACCTGTTGAAGGCACCATTTAATGTTTTACAGAGAAGTTAAGCCAGGCAGGGCTTTGCAAGAAAAAACACAGCAATGGATAGGTGTTTTGGTGTTTTGCTACTTAGTAAACTCCAGACACACTCAAAAGTGTGATGATCAGCACAAGATCATCACACCTCAAGAAATGATTGGTGACTTTGTAGGATGACATATACGAAGCAAAACCAATCCTGCTCTCAAAGACATCTGCCTACTGGACTTCAGAGAAGGATTTAGTTAATTTTTTTTCATAGAATCAACCAAGTTGGAAGAGACCTCCAAGCTCATCCAGCCCAACCTAGCACCCAGCCCTATCCAGTCAACTAGACCATGGCACTAAATGCCTCATCCAGGCTTTTCTTGAACACCTCCAGGGTTGGCAACTCCACCACCTCCCTGGGCAGCCCATTCCAATGCAAATCACTCTCTCTGCCAACAGCTTCCTCCTAACATCCAGCCTAGACCTCTCCCAGCACAACCTGAAGCTGTGTCCCCTTGTTCTGTTGCTGGGAGAAGAGTTCCTGGGAGAAGACACCAATCCCCACCTGGCTACAACCTCCCTTCAGGTAGTTGCAGACAGCAATGAGCTCTGCCCTGAGCCTCCTCTTCTCCAGGCTGCACACCCCCAGTACTCAAGGTGTGGCCTGAGCAGTGCTGAGTACAGGGGAAGAATAACCTCCCTTGTCCTGCTGGCCACACTGCTCCTGATAGAGTCCAGGATGCCATTGGCTCTCTTGGCCACCTGGGCACACTGCTGCCTAATCTTCAGCCTACTATTACCAGTACCCACAGGTCCCTTTCTTCCGGGCTGCTCTACAGCTACTCTGTCCCCAGCCTGTAGTGCTGCTTGGGGTCGTTGTGGCCGAAGTGCAGAACCCTGACTTGACAGCCATTTCCACAACTGCAACATTCTGTCAGCTATTTAACTGAAAATACAGGATAGAGATCCCAGATGATCCCAGCTGCTGTACACATATGGTCTTAATTAAAGCAAGGAAGCCTGTTTACTCCTGTAAAATACTTCCCAACAGCCAGCTAACTATCAGCTGTTAGAAAGGTGAAAACCTGTTCTCCAATCAGGATTATCATCCATTCAAAACTGTGTCATTATTATCCAAACCAGAAACCTTTCCTTGACCTTATTAGCAGGAGAGAAGCAGCAGACATTTCTTACTCAAAGGCTATCACCCACAGACCACCCACCTACAGTGGGACAGTAATCATCTCCACAATAACAAACTGCAGAGCTGTTTAAAAGAGCAGTGTGTACTGGGCTGACAACTGCTTGGAAATAGTGTAAAAACACCACCATCATTTTGGGAGTTTGCTTTCCCACCTTGCCTCCAATTGGTAATTTCAAGTGGTCAATAAAAACAAACCATTTTATTTCAACCTTGCACCACTAACAAAGGGAAAAAAATAAAACCCATCAAGCATTCTGTACGTAGTAGGTGAGTTACTGCTGAGAAACAATGGATTTCACCAACGGACTTCTAAAATTAAAGTGAGTGCCAACAGCCTCTCATTCACAGCAACAAGAAGACTGTGTCCAGTTCTGGGCCCCCCAGTTTAAGAGGGACATTGAAATGCTTGAACGTGTCCAGAGAAGGGCAACGAGGCTGGGGAGAGGCCTCGAGCACAGCCCTACGAGGAGAGGCTGAGGGAGCTGGGATTGTTTAGCCTGGAGAAGAGGAGGCTCAGGGCAGACCTTATTGCTGTCTACAACTACCTGAGGGGTGGTTGTAGCCAGGAGGAGGTTGCTCTCTTCTCTCAGGCAGCCAGCACCAGAACAAGAGGACACAGCCTCAAGCTACGCCAGGGGAAATTTAGGCTTGAGGTGAGGAGAAAGTTCTTCACTGAGAGAGTCATTGGCTACTGGAATGGGCTGCCCAGGGAGGTGGTGGAGTCGCCGTCCCTGGAGCTGTTCAAGGCAGGATTGGACGTGGCACTTGGTGCCATGGTCTAGCCTTGAGCTCTGTGGTAATGGCTTGGACTTGATGATCTGTGAGGTCTCTTCCAACCTTGATTATACTGTGAGACTGTGATACTGTGAGAGTTGAAGCCTAAAGTGGTATTAACCTTCACTGCTTGGGTTTAGGACCATCTCAGCACGTTCCACAAGGATCAGCCCTGGTATATTTCACTCTTTCTTTTGTACCTGTTGGAGACATTTCTAAAACAAAGCCAGTGTTACTTCTGTGTTTTGGTACAAACACAACTCGGAACAAAAGCAGATCCTAGCACACTAACTTTCTCCAGGGGTCGGAAAGTGTTTTACACAGACTGGGTGCCAGGTTATCTCACCAAAAATCGCCCTGCAGGGTCCTTCTGGCGAGCATTGCAAGGATGCCTTCTGAGATTTTCACGACGGGTTTTCCTCATGTAACTTAGGCCACAGTATTCAACACTGGTCAGGCCACACCTTTAGTACTGTGTCCAGTTCTGGGCTCCTCAATTCAAGAGAGATGTTCAGGTGCTGGAAGGTGTCCAGAGAAGGGCAGCAAGGCTGGGGAGGGGCCTGGAGCACAGCCCTGTGAGGAGAGGCTGAGGGAGCTGGGGGTGTGCAGCCAGGAGAAGAGGAGGCTCAGGGCAGACCTCATTGATGTCTGCAGCTACCTGAAGGGAGGCTGTAGCCAGGTGGGGTTGAGCTCTGCTGCCAGGCAAGCAGCAACAGAAGAAGGGGACACAGCCTCAAGTTGTGCTGGGGGAAGTATAGGCTGGATGTCAGGAGGAAGTTGTTGGCAGAGAGAGTGATTGGCATTGGAATGGGCTGCCCAGGGAGGTGGTGGAGTCACCATCCTTGGAGGTGTTCAGGAAAAGACTGGACGAGGCACTTAGTGCCATGGTCTGGTTGACTGGATAGGGCTGGGTGCTAGGTTGGACTGGATGATCTTGGAGGTCTTTTCTAACCTAGTTGATTCTATTCTATTCTAATCTTAACAAGAGTTTCTGGGTCCCTTGGGTGGTTTGGTTGTTGTTTTTTTTTTCCCCCTTGGTTTTAGAATTACAAAGCTCCAATAAATGTTTATAGATCAGCAATTTCAGAAGACTGGCAAGTGTTCTTTGAACAGAGTTTAGTGAAAGAAATACTTTTGGGTAGTGGAGGAAAGAAGCAGAACCACCTGGTGCAACAAGACCTCACAAGTGCTGTAGAAACTATTCGAACAGAACCAGAACGGAACAGGTCAACGCAGATTTTGCACTTGAGGGCTCAATCTGATGCATTACAGAGTGCAAAATGAAATGGCATAATTTCATTCTTTCTATCTAGGACATTTCCTGAAAGGATGCTTTGAACAGAAATAATAAAAGGAAACCTCCTTCTGATCTCATTTTCTCTTGAGAGTTGATATTATTGTCTGTGAGTGCTACTTCTGCATCTAATGGAAACAGAACCTTACCAAAAGATCACAGCATCAGAGAGAATTACAGACCAGCAGGGGTTGGAGGGACCTCTGGATCTAGTCCAATGCCCCTGCTAAAAGCACCCAGAGCAGCTTGCATAAGGCCATACACAGGCAGGTTCTGAATCTCTCCGGAGACTCCACAGCATCTCTGTGCAGCCTGGACCAGTGCTCTGAGCACCTGGAAGTCAAGAGGTTTTTTTCCTGATGTTTGGATGGAACCTCCTGTCTTTCCATTTGTGCCTATTGCACCTAGTCCTATCACTGAGCATCACTGAGAAAAATCAGGCCTGACCTTATAGAATCAAGGAGGTTGGAAGAGACCTCCAAGATCATCCAATCCAACCTAGCACCCTGCCCTAGACAATCAACCAGACCATGGCACTAAGTGCCCCACACAGGCTTTGCTTCAACATCTCCAGGGACAGTGACTCCACCACCTCCCTGGGCAGCCCATTCCAATGCCAATCACTCTCTCTGCCAGGAACTTCCTCCTAACATCCAGCCTAGACCTCCCCTGACACAGCTTGAGGCTGTGTCCCCTTCTTCTGTTGCTGCTTGCCTGACAGAAGAGACCAACCCCACCTGGCTACAGCCTCCCTTCAGGTAGTTGTAGACCTTGACACGTATCCTTCAGATACCAATAAGAATCCACAGGATATCCTCTTGGTCTGCTCTCCTCCAAACTAAACAGTCCCACGTTTCTCATTCTTTCCTCCTCAGAAAGATGCCCCAGTCCCCTCAGCATTTTTGCAGCTTCCACTGGACCCTCCCCAGTAGTACCCTGACTCTCATGATCCAAGCACACCACATTCTTGGGAATCTACTGAAGTTCTTTCTTGCACCTGGGGCAGATTTGTTTTCTGAAAGCTCATTTTTCTCCTTTAATGAGCTTAGAGTTTTATCACATGAGATAGTAACAGTATTTAGTAATTATGTTCAAGATGCACAAAGGTATTTTATAGAATCCATCACTACTGGAACAACCAAGGTATGACATTTTCAACAGCACTGCTCTCAGAGCAGACCTGCCTGCCAGAATGAACAGGTAATTTATAATGAAGTATGGCAGTAATAGCACAAGCAAATACAGGAATGAGATCGGAACAGATCTGTGTTTCAAAGCTGCCAAGTTTGTTTTCTAGTTCAAATCTTTTCTTCTATGAACTGGAAAAAGGATAAAAGTGGTGGCAACTGTAGGACAACATGTTGGGCACCAACAAGGCCACATGCGTAAGAGAATAAAATACAACCCAAACTGTCACCATACTAACAAGGAATGCTCTTTGTAGTAATACCAGTTAGTGTGTTGAAGTTTTTAGCACCTTTTCCATCACAGACAGCAAGAATTTGCTGGAGTGCTTCAAATTTATTACAGGGCAGAAAAGAAGGTGTTTGAATTTCAGGGCACAGTTTGCATTCAACACTGGTCAGGCCACACCTTGAGTGTTGTGTCCAGTTCTGGGCTCCTCAACTCAAGAGAGATGTTGAGGTGCTGGAAGGTGTCCAGTGAGGGGCAACAAAGCTGGTGAGGGGCCTGGAACACAAACCCTATGAGGAGAGGCTGAGGGAGCTGGGGGTGTGCAGCCTGCAGAAGAGGAGGCTCAGGGCAGACCTCATTGCTGTCTACAACTCCCTGAAGGGAGGCTGTAGCCAGGTGAGGGTTGGTCTCTTCTGCCAGGCAACCAGCAACAGGATAAGGGGACACAGCCTCAAGTTGTGCCGGGGGAAGTATAGGCTGGATGTTAGGAGGAAGTTCTTCCCAGAGAGAGTGATTGGCATTGGAATGGGCTGCCCAGGGAGGTGGTGGAGTCACTGTCCTTGGGTGTGTTCAGGAAAAGACTGGATGAGGCACTTAGTGCCGTGGTCTGGTTGACTGGATAGGGCTGGGTGATAGGTTGGACTGGATGATCTTGGAGGTCTCTTCCAACCTGATTGATTCTATTCTATTCTATTCATTGAGCAGTTTTATCATGATAATGTGGAGGCAGAAAGATTCAATCATCCAATCCACTCTGAAATTAAGACAGACATTGCATAGGGTCTTTTAGGTTTCACTGCATTACCTATGAAACGTCATCGTTCTTACTTCCTTGACATCTTTTATCTCAACACAACAGAGAATCTTCCAGAAAGACATGGGATTTTGAAATGTGAGGAAAAGGAGTCTCACAACCATGTACTCATGATAAACCCGATTAAACAAATCCACTTAAAATCTCATTCCTTTGTGGATAAGCACAGACCTCTACACAGATGCAAATTGTTTTACAGCTATGTTGTAAACCTCCCCCCTCCTTCTGGGGCTTTTCAATTTATGTCAATGTGTAATTAGCAAATGAATTGCACCACAGATTGCATTCACTACTCTTTTCCTTCTCTTCTTCCTCAACTAACATAACCTTCCCCTCCTTCCACTTCCACAACTCTCAAATCATTTTCCACTTATTGATTTTCAACAAAACCAGCTTTGCATCATAAAAAGTCACGAGAATTGGCAGGTGGCCACCAAAGGACTTGGTGGAGGGAATCATCTTCCAGCACACAGAACCCATCACAGGAAGGCTGCTAGTTGAGATGCTCATAGAATCACAGAATCAACCAGGTTGGAAGAGACCTCCAAGCTCAGCCAGCCCAACCTAGCACCCAGCCCTGGCCAATCAACCAGACCATGGCACTAAGTGCCCCAGACAGGTTCTTCTTGAACACCTCCAGGGACAGTGACTCCACCTCCCTTAGAGGAAAAATGACAAGGACTGAAAAAACTCTACATGTACACACACACAAATCCCCAGCAAACAAACAAGCAAACACAATCCATCAATCAGAGAACCATAGGAGCAAGCAGGTTGGAAGAGACCTCCAAGCTCAGCCAGCCCAACCTAGCACCCAGCCCTGGCCAATCAACCAGACCATGGCACTAAGCACCCAGCCAGGCTTGGCTTCAACTCCTCCAGGCACGGTGACTCTACCACCTCCCTGGGCAGCCCATTCCAATGCCAATCACTCTCTCTGACAACAACTTCCTCCTAACATCCAGCCCAGACCTCCCATGGCACAACTTGAGACTGTGTCCCCTTCTTCTGTTGCTGGTTGCCTGGCAGCAGAGCCCAACCCCACCTGGCTACAGCCTCCTTTCAAGTACTTGTAGACAGCAATGAGGTCTGCCCTGAGCCTCCTCTTCTGCAGGCTGCACACCCCCAGCTCCCTCAGCCTCTCCTCACAGGGCTGTGCTCCAGGCCCCTCCCCAGCCTTGCTGCCCTTCTTTGGACACCTTCCAGCACCTCATCATCTCTCTTCAATTGAGTGGCCCAGAACTGGACACAGTACTCAAGGTGTGGCCTGAGCAGTACTGAGTCCAGGGGCAGAAGAACCTCCCTTGTCCTGCTGGCCACACTGTTCCTGAGCCAGGTCAGAATGGCTCTCTTGGCCATCTGGGCATACTGCTGGCTCAATTGATCACTGGAAGGTTCTTTCCCCTTTCTTCCCTGACCAATGACATACAATTCATACACTGAAATACAAGGTAACTCCTATTCCAACTTGACCAATTTACCATGGGCCAATGCACCCAGGTAGAACATTCCAGGTTCTTCATTACTGCCTCACCTAACTCTCCAAACATCTACCATATCTTCTTATATCCCTGGACACAGCCACCAGTGCCCTAAAAACAAATAAAAATCAGCCTCAACTGAGCACAAAGAAGCATCTATTGCAGTCCAGAAACTTATGATGAGAAAAGTAAAGAAAGCAAACTACATCAGGGCAGATGACATGTTCACGTTTCACTCCACACTGTTCAGTCTGCAGAAGAGGAGGCTCCCAGGTGACCTTCTTGTGGACTTCCAGGATCTAAAGGGGGCCTACAAAAAAGCTGGGGAGGGACTTTTTAGGCTATCAGGTAGTGACTGGACTAAGGGGAATGGAGCAAAGCTGAAGGTGGGTAGGTTCAGCCTGGACATGAGGAGGAAATTGCTCAGCATGAGAGTAGTGAGAGCCTGGACTTGCCCAGGGAAGTGGTTGAGGCCCTATGCCTGGAGGTGTTTAAGGCCAGGCTGGATGAGGCTGTGGCCATCCTGATCTAGGGTAGTGTGTCCCTGGGCATGGCAGGGAGGCTGGAACTGGCTGATCCTTGTGGTCCTTTCCAACCCTGACTGAATCTCTGATCCCATGATTCAAAAGTCCCTCTCAAATACAGGCTTCCATTGTTTTCCTCAAAAGACTTCATGCTGCATTCAAATTATTATACATCTTA
Organism: Tricholaema leucomelas; assembly: GCA_013400475.1. Classification (NCBI taxonomy): domain Eukaryota; kingdom Metazoa; phylum Chordata; class Aves; order Piciformes; family Lybiidae; genus Tricholaema lacrymosa; species Tricholaema leucomelas. The sequence continues at coordinate 147,951 of WAAF01016393.1, forward strand.
ACCAATTTTAGTTTTAGTTGGCCAGAAATCCCATAAGCCTTTGCTGGGTTATGTTTGTTTTTTTTTTTTTTAATTTGTTAAATTTTAATTTAGTTTGTTTTAATTTGTGAAGTTTTAGTGAAGGTTAATTGAGGTCCTTGATAGTCTTGAAAGTTTCTTTCTCGCTATGTGGTAAATACACGACTTTCACAGCTTGTTTGGTTGAAGCAATTAGAAATGATTACTATCTTCTAGGAACATGTCACTACTGACCACTCCCTCTGCAGAATACTTCTATCTGAACTATCATTAGGAAAAATCATAGCTTCACAGTTCAAGCAAATCTTAAGACTGCAAAACAACTTCAAAGTCTAAGCCCACCGCTTTAAGCTTTCAGATACTTAGATCCCCAGTAACCACATGTACGTGCATTCATGGGTAAGCAACACAGGAATGTAAACTTTCAGGCATGTCCACACAAAACAGCTTTTGTGGACCAAAAGGAAACCTCAGCAAGGCATGCAAATTGTGAAACTGGAACAGCTCTACAAAATTCAGATATTTAAGAAAATTATTTTATTAACATTGCTTCAAAAGAGACATGCCTGGATTTATCTATCTATAGCCACTGTAAAAGCATCTGTTGTGGCAGAGTATCTTAGCCATCAAGATAGAAACTGATCCACCTCCCAGCTTAAGAGAGACAAGGAACTGATGGGCAGAGTCCAGTGGAGGCTACAAAGAGCAAGTTCAGGGGAGAGCCATGAAGATGATCAGAGGGCTGCAGCAGCTCTGCTATGAGGACAGGCTGAGAGTTGGGGCTCTTCAGCCTGGAGAAGAGAAGGCTTTGAGAAGACCTTATAGTAGCCTTCCAGTATCTGAAGGGAGCCTACAGGAAGGCTGGGGAGGGACTACTGACAAGGTCTGGGAATGTCAGGATGAGGGGGAATGGGTTTGAACTGGCAGAGGGGAGATTTAGACTGGATGTTAGAAGGAAGTTCTTTACAGTGAGGGTGGTTGACACTGGCACAGGTTGCCCAGGGAGGTTGTGGATGCTTCCTCCCTGGAGGTGTTTAAGGCCAGGCTGGATGAGGCCTTGAGCAAGCTGCTCTAGTGGGAGGTGTCCCTGCCTATGGCAGGGGGTTGGAGCTGGATGATCCTTGAGGTTCCTTCCAACCTAAACCATTCTGATTCCAAGATGATCATTTGGTGACTGGAGCATCTCTCTTACAAGGAGCAGCTGATACACCTAGGGTTGGTTAGCCTGCACAAAAGAAGACTGAGATAGCATCTTAGCAGTGCTTACCAATATCTTTAGGGCAGGTGTCAAAAGGATGGGGTCAGACCCTTTCCAGTGGTGCCCAGTGATAGCACTGAGGACAATGGGCACAGGGAGTTCCACTTAAACATAATCATAGAATGAATCACAGAATGTCAGGGGCTGGAAGGGACCTCAAAAGATCATCTGGTCTAGCTCCCCTGACAGAGCAGGATCACCCAGAGCAGATCACACTGGGATGCATCCAGAATGTTCTTGAGTATCTCCAGAGAGGGAGACTCCACAACCTCCCTGGGCAGCCTGTTCCAGTGCTCTGTCACACTCACAGGGAAAAAAACTGTTCCTCGGGTTCACGTGGAACCTCCTTTGTCTCAACTTCCACCCATTGTCCTGCCACTGGGCATACCAAGAACAGGCTGGCTCCATCCCCCTGGCATTCACCACTTCCATATTTATAAACATGAATGAGGTCATCCCTTAGTCTTCTCCTCCAAGCTAAAAAGCCCCAGCTCCCTCAGTCTCTTCTCGTAAGGAAGATGTTCAACTTCCTTGCTCCCTGTCCTTCTTGAGCTGGGGGGGAATAACTTCTTTCCTTTGAGGGTGCCAGAGCACTGGAACAGGTTGCCTGGAGAGACTGTGGAGTCTCTTTCTCCAGAGAGATTCAAAACCTGCCAGAATGCAATTCTGGGCAACCAGCTCTAGGTGACCCTGCTTTAGCAAGGGAGTTGGAATAAATGATCTCCAGAGGTCCCTTCCAACCTCCACCATTTTGTGATTTGCTGAGGCTAGGAGTTCATCATCATGAGCTGCAGACACTTCTCTTTCTTCCTGTCTCTGATTCCCAGAGGCCAGGAGAGGAGTGCTATACATCAAAATGATGTCTTGCAAGTCATCAAATAAACAAGAAAGTTTACATTTTCTGTTGCTGATTACAGCAGAGAACAGCAGGATTAGTTATACTGCTAATTCCACTGGGAATTATGGAGGACAACTCCGGAAGCAAGAGAGCTATGGGAATAAGAGAAAGCACAGCAGAGAATAAAATTCAATGCATGACTTTCTACCAAGAAAATAAAGAGGTCCTGCAATAGCAGCAGAAAACAACTGGGAGAACTGGCTGACCAGTTACAAGACATGACTTGACTTCAAATCAAACCATCAATAGATAAACTGCAACTTTAGGTTGATGTTCGTGAAATAGTTGTTGCCCTGAATAAATGTTTTTAGAAGTAGGTTCTGACAGATGAGGCATCCTTCATAGAATCAGTCAGGGTTGGAGGGGACCACAAGGATCAGCCAGTTCCAACCTCCGTGCCATGCCCAGGGACACCCTACCCTAGATCAGGATGGCCACAGCCTCATCCAGCCTGGCCTTAAACACCTCCAGCCATGGGGCCTCAACCACTTCCCTGGGCAACCCAGTCCAGGCTTTCACCGCTCTCAAGCTGAACAACTTCGTCCTCATGTCCAGGCTGAACCTGCCCACCTCCAGCTCTGCTCCATTCCCCCCAGTCCTGTCACTCCCTCAGAGTGTAAAAAGTCCCTCCCCAGATCCTGGAGGGCCACAAGGTCACCTCGGAGCTTCCTCTTCTGCAGACTGCACAGCCCCAACTCTTTCAGTCTGTGCTCGTAGGAGAGCTGCTCCAGCCCTCTGAGCATCCCAGCGGCCCTTCTCTAGACACGCTCCAGCACGTCCACATCCTTCTTGTAATGGTGGCTCCAGAACTCCAGGCTTCATCTGGGGTTGCTCTTCTGTACAAAGTCTGTTCTGCAGAATCTTATTTGTCCCTGTCTGTCAGGCGTCAAATACACTAATAAACATTCAGAAGAGAGTAATAGTTCCTTCTTGCAAAAAGAAATAAGGAGGGGAGGAATCTCATTTAGAAAACACCAGCACCCTAGGATCCAAGTCTGCCATATATTTATTCAGATTTAAGTCTCAATAAATTTCCAAGATAATAGAATTCCAGTTTCTAGTACAGCCAATCACTTTTAATAATGGAGTCTTCTCTTTTTTTACAAATCACACTTTATTATCTTGTACAAAGAAAGATGAGGCACTGCTATGCAAGTGATCATTTTGATAACCCACTGAATAAAACCTACAAACTTTACGTAGGGTCAGCACCACAGAGAACTTTCTCTGCTCTTTTGTCTGAAGCTGGTACTTTTACCACTAACATCGTAGTTGCTGGCTCTGAAAGGACTGGATTGTATAGGACTCTCTTTCATTTTTAATTTTCTTTTACTGGAAACATTCTAGAAATACAAAAAAGGACAAAATTATACCACAGGAGATCACGTGGCACGTGTTTTTACTCTCATCTCTTTAGACGTTACTTACGCCTTCTGTATGTGTCACATCTTATATCCTTTTATGCCTTAACCTCTCCAAGTAAAAATAAAGCAAGTTTCCATTAAACTCCACCAAAAGTAGGATTTATGGAAGATTAACATTTCCAACATGAAACTCATTCAAATGTCTCTGGATACGTTAAAGCACAAGAAGCATTCTTCCTCTGTGCCTGCCTGCAGCCCCTTACAAGAAGCTCTGGAAGTTCAGCAAGGCATTTAAACCCACTGATGCCATGTCATTCTCTTTGAGCCAAGATGATGAGCACTGCAAATACAGCTCATGTCAACATCATTCCATAGAACAGACACACGAAGGTTTGTGAGATACTGCAGAGCATTTTGGAGAGATTTTCCAGCCAGGTCTCTACTACTGAGAGGAATCAAAAGGTATATAATTATTACTAGCAATCCAAAGGTAGTCTTCAAACATCTGAGTGGGCTTGCTCATCAGTTCTATCAGCCACTCTCCTAATAGAGCTCAGAATACCCCTGCCACTTTCTTCATGTACTTATGAACATGCAACCACTCAGCTGGGTAGACAAGGACCAACTGACTTCATCATGAGACTACTTACTGACCAGGAGTGGTACAAGGATGGATGAGGCCTGGGCAGGCTGAGAGCCTCTACAGATATTAAACCTATTCCCTGTCCACTATCAGCCCCTGTCCCACTATCAGCCTCACAAGAGCTTCATTTCTTCTGTCCCTCAAATAGGTCCATACTGCTCTGTGTCTCAAACGGCCACTTGGACAGCTTTCTTTTCCTTCCTGCCTAGCTTCTCTCACAGCTAGATATATCCCCCAGACAGGGAGAAGGAAGAACAGTCACAGAACAGAAGTCATAGAATGGTTTGGGCTGGAAGAGATCTTAAAGATCACCACATTCCAACTCTTCTGTGATGGGCAGGGGCACCTTCCACTAGACCAGGATGCTCAATGTTCCATCTAACCTGGCCTTGAACACTTCGATACACCACTGCTCTGGGCAACCTGTTCCCATGTCTCACTACCCTCACAAGTAAGAATTTCTTCCTAATATCTAATCTAAATCTATCCTCCTTTAAGTACTGAAAGGCTACTATAAGGATGAGCCACATCCTCCTCTACTGATCCACACTGTGGGTAAAAACCTAAGGAAGAACATAGGGGTAGATCTATCTCTTGCTTTTCTTATTTGCAGGCAGAAACATTTTGAATAGAATTCAAAGTGATCCACTCAAAATTCTCCATTGGGGTAGGGTTGGGTAAAAGACAAATTCATCCCTCAAGTTAACATTTCTATATCCAGAATTGCCTCAAACTAGATTTTTAATGGAAAACATAATACTGAGCACCAACCACGACAACCATTGCCAGCAAGTCTCCCAACTCAAAATCCAGTTGAAAACAAAGGTGCACTTGCTTATGGAGGGAATATTTAAGGTTTGAGATATATAAAAGCTGCAGGCTTGAACTCAAGTGCAATCATTTTCATGTTTGAACGATGACTTTTACAAGATAGTAAAACTCATAAATTAAACGCTCCGTGACGGAAAAATAAGCTTCCCGCTGTTAAACCTATCCATCAGACAAACAGGAATGTCTTTCACCCACAGTGACCACGTAAGTGGGGTTTACATCTCTTACCTTCCACTTTCTCAGCATTTCTGTTTCGTATCACTTGAAAGAAACAAACAGGGACCTGTTATCCGGAGGCTTATTTGTAATGCTCAGATTAAACTCCAAAAGCTGAAGTGCAGCATCGATCACGCTGCATTTTACTGATTATGTCAGAAAATGCTATTTGCATTTCTGAATGCTGAATTGACAAAATGTAGGTCAACTCTGGTTTTTACAGGCGTGCTAAACTTCTAAACACTTTAGTTGACATAGCTGCATTGAAACAAATAAGGTTTGAGACGAGACACGCTACGAAGAAATGATAACGCTGCAGCTTACAGGCACAGGCTGAATTATCAGATGTTCATGCAAATTATCATTCACTTCGCTGCCAGTACACTTCAGCTTGTTAACTGCTACCCCTAAATCAAATTTTGGGTTACTACAGGTTACCAGAGTCTCTCTGGAACATAAAACCTACTGTACAGTTACTCTGGTTTCATATAACAGCTATGTCATTAGTTAATGATTTAAAATGTGACCCTCTGCGAGTAATTCACATTCCAATGTAGTACTGGCATGGCTTCCACATCTTTTTTTTTTCCCTTTTAAAAAGTCAGTATGTAAAATTTTGTTGAGACAAGACCTCAGGAACATTAATGTATCTTCAACTGTTTCAGTACTCTGAAACCTGGTGACGTAATAGCAAAAAAAAGAGCATTCAAAACATCACAGGTTCTCAAAATGCTTTTTAGTGAAGATACAATTCAAGACATTTATTTTGGTTTTCAATTTGAGATCTAAACAAAATGCTGGTTTAAATGATGATAAACACCGGTCTTGGTGGTGGTTTTGTCTGACTTTAATTGAAAGAAAGGAAGGTAAAAAAGTTCCTCTGTCTGTGGAAACATCCTTGGGGAATTACAGTGTCCATTAAATAAAGGTAATTAATAGCTTAGCTCCACCATGAATCTTTCTCAAACAATTTACTGCAGAAGAAAATATAAGGACTTCTGCAGAGACTCTAAAACATTCAGTTATTCTAAATAAAAGAAAACAGATGCTCAGCTGACAGACAAATATTCCACAAGTCATGAAAGATGCATCTGACAACAGAAAGCACACCACCAAACCCTGATGTATTTGGTACCTGAAGGAGGACTGGACAATTATTATGCAGCTACTCAACCTGGCACATAGAAACAGCCAAGAATTTGCATCACTTACAAGGATGAAATTAAAATGTATAAGTAAAAAAGGGAAATTCACTTACTTGGACTGAATGTCTATTACCCAGCTACGATCTCACCTCCTATGCTACCTTTAGTGCAAAGAGCTGTCAGTATTGCATGGGGCTCTATAGATTCATCCGCATAGATTTTACATTCCGGACCACTGTTCAACTAATTAATAAGAACTACAACTTCCCTTATAAAATAATCAGCCCACTGTATCTGTAGGACATGATTATGTGGAGATTCAGATTTTCAGTTTTTCCTTTGTAGTTTTTATTCATTTTTTTTCTTGGTTGCTCACATTTATTGCTGATCAAATCTCTTCTCACATACACCTCCATCTTAACGTCCAGCTGCTAATCTTGTTAATGTTTCCAATTTCCAGAAGTGCCAAATGACCACAACATGCAATATTTCTGTGAAGAACTACTACTTTCATCATTTAAAAACCTAACAGGGAATTACATTCAAGGCTCAAAATCTTTTTCATCACCTACATATCATTTAGGAGGAAGTTGTTGGCAGAGAGAGTGATTGGCATTGGAATGGGCTGCCCAGGGAGGTGGTGGAGTCACTGTCCCTGGAGGTGTTGAAGCAAAGCCTGGCTGGGGCACTTAGTGCCATGGTCTGGTTGATTGGCTAGGGCTGGGTGCTAGGTTGGACTGGATGAGCTTGGAGATATGTTCCAACCTGGTTTATTGTATTTGGAGGTGTTGAAGCCAAGCCTGGAGGTGTTCAAGAAAAGACTGGATGAGGCACTTAGTGCCATGGTTTGGTTGACTGGATAGGGCTGGGTGCTAGGTTGGACTGGATGATCTTGGAGGTCTCTTCCAACCTGGTTTATTGTATTCTATTCTACTTTCAATGGGGAGAACGTAAGTTTCTATTTCCCAGAAGCAAATGTAACAACATGGATAGGGACCAAAACCCTCCAGCAGCATGAACAACACAGGCATTTCAGCACAAACACTACAATAATAAGAAGAAGAATTAGAAAAAAAGGATTGTAGCAACTTTCCATACTCAGCTTTGGGTTTGACAGACAACTAAATACAGTGCACCACCATGTGGCAACACGTTAAGGAATGGCTCATGTACCAAGAGCTGGTTTTTTCCGCCCCCCTCCCTTCAAATACTTTACTATTTGTCAAAAATAAATGTTAACAATTCCCTCTCAGCATTAATAAGTTCCTCTTTTACAAGCTGTCACAGCTTATTTCAAAAGCTAATTTTTCATACATCTGGATTAGCAATATTCAGGCATTTCTGTGTGTAAAGCACAATATTTACTTCAAAACAACTGCCCCATGACCGGAAAACAGCTCTGGATTTTTTTTTTTTTGCCAGTTGTGCTCCCTTGCACAAGAGAAATCTGGCACAAATGTCCTTTAAGGCATAAACACATTTTAAAAAATAAGTTATGCTGGCTGACTAAAAGCTTCACAAAATCTTGGGGGAGGGAATCAAAACCTTAAGGGTACACACATGCATTATTTAGCAGTTGCTCAGCTACTGTAAAACTGCTTCTCTCCAGTTTAACAGGGAAAAAATAATACACTTTTTCTCCATAAGAAACATCCACAGAAGGTCCCCAAACCCCCAGGAAACCCTGACTCCCAAACCCACTGCATGTCACTTAGCACCCTGGAATGTATTTCTGCATCCAAAGGCTAAACTGGGAGGATAAAGCAGGTTTTCACTAAACTGGACAGCCCTTGCTCACACAGGCAGTGCTGCTGTAATTCATGGTAATACCAAATTTCAGAGGCCAGGCACAGGTGATACTTGTAATCCTTAAATAAAGAGTTAATTCATTATGCCTGAATATATTTCTTAGCCATTTTGTACCAACACATTCAGTCCAATCCAAAAAAGCAGTGAAGACTCACGTCAAACATCGGTCTCCCATTAAGACCCTCTCTGTATTCATCCTCTCGGCTTTGGGCTCTCCCATAGCTCACCAGACCGAAAGGCTTTGCTCAAACTGTTAAGAAATCTAACAGAAAATGGGGTGATGCGATATGCAGCCATGCAAGGTAGGCAGCACAACGGGTTTTCACAAGCTCCGTACCTCCAGCAGTGGGAAAACCGGTACTGGGAGAGGCAGGAGACGGCAGCTCTCTCCTACCAGAGCCCAGGACAGACAGACCTGCAATTCTCTTTCTGCAAAAGTTGCTCTGGCATGATTCGAGTCTCACCACAGAGCACACAGTCAATCCAAAGCATGCACTTTAACCACATTAAAAAAAAATAAATTATATAGACAGAAAAAAAAGAACCCAACATTAATCCACCTCCTCTATGAAGATCATGTTGAAGTTTCCTCTTGTCTCAAACTCCAACCGACCTCCTTCCACTCTCCCCACCCAGCCCACCGCTGTTAACAGGCAGCCAGAGAAGACCATGCTATGCAGTTAAGCCCGTGACGATTTTCTGCCAAAGACAAACCACCAGCAAAAACAGAAAGCACATTATGCAAGTTGCTGCATAGTTATGCAAGTTATATGCATATTTTCGCTAGCATAGCTGAGCTGTACTGAAGACTCCAAAGACACTTGTTTGATGTGGATGGTTACTCTTATTTTGAGCTGTCCATTTTCCTTCGCCTGTCCCAACTGGCTTTTTTTACACTAGAATTTGAACTAGCTGATAATAAGATGGACGAAGTTCTTCCATTAGGTACACTGAAACAGGCCATTAAGACCACCACAACATCTGAGCACTGCATCATGTAAGTCAGCTCCAAAGCAGGTCTAAGGAGACATCGTAGGCAGAGCACCGCCACTTTGTTTTCTGTAGTTACCCCAGGATCGCCAGTGCCAAAATGGAGGGAAACACCAAAAATCCTGAGACAAACAAGGCCTCATGCTGTTACTACCACTTCACAAGCTGTATGAAGTTACACGAGCACCCCTATACTGAACAAACAAACAAACTCGTCGTTCAGACAGCCCCAACCTGATGGCTTTTGTTTTTTTCCAATCTACCTCCGTACTTCTTCTGCAGTCAGCAACGCTGAGATAGGAAGGCAGATCTCACGTACAGCCTTTCCCTTCAAAGTAACAGGGAGCAACTTCAGCAACACAGAACCCTTCGCTATTTACAAGATGAGCCACACAAACCCAGAAGCTTTCTGGGTACTAAAAGCATCAATTTTAGGGAGAGATCGATCAATCAATCAATCAATCCATCCGCTACAAGACCAGTGGGTGGTCTATTACCCTGCCGACTACGGAACACCACTGCACACCCTATTTCTAATTTCTGTTCTTTCTCCCCCTTTTACCCTTTTGACTCTAACAAGGCATAAGCTCGACATCCAAATAACTTCCAAAATCTGTGAGCAACCACATGCAACTCCCCAGAATTCCAACCCTTGCCGCTTACCCATACCTTACTCATGGCCAGTTGCAAGGATACAACTACTTAGAGCTCAAAACCCCCTGTGGGCTTCCAAAAGGAAACAAGGTTAAGAGCAAACGGCGATGTCTAGACTTTTGAGGAGATCTTTTGGCCAGGCTGGATTCATCTTGTTTTGGAGCAAAACGCAACCTCAGCGTGATGGCTTACGCAAGCAACAACTATTTATCTGCAGAGTAAATAGAGCCTGCTTTTAAAAGTAGCCCATGTTTCCTTCCTAGACGCACAAGTATCTTCCAACAACAAACCTGAGAGCAACAGATTCTTAAACGTGAGGCAGGGAGAATTACAGGAAAGCAAAGAGAAATCAGGAAATCCTTTTAACTTTTTCTCCAAAAAATGGAGGGTAAGAAAATGTAAAATCTTTACAGCTGAGATTTCGAAACTGTCCAAGACACCCAACAGAGGTATTCCTCCCCTGAAGCAGGGCACTAAGTGCACAGTGACAACCTTACAAAGTTACCTTGCAGACCCTCACGGAACGAGAGTATCTAAAGTGATTACACCCCGTATTTAAACACTGCCACAAGTTCCCGGCTGTAACCAACAAGCAGTTTTAGAGACTCGATATATCTTCACCCAACCAAAAGAGACCTCAAACGCAACAAGCTCTTCTCTATTCTCAGCAGCCCAGAGAGAGGATTATTAGGGTCGCTGAAGAACGCAAGTTGCTTCTACGTGCATTTCCAAACGGGGCTTTCCAGGGGAAAAAACAAAACCAAACCAAATCTAGAACAAACAACCAAACAACAAACTAAAACATGGAGAAGAAACAGAATGTGGCTCACCTTTATCCTGAGTGCAGGACAGGATCTCCTCCTCTTTGGGGTTAGTCACCTGGGTGATAATGGACGGGTTGTCCATGGAAACAGAGTGAGATTCCACCTGGCTATTTCCCTCCCAGAGGCAGGCGTGTGTGCGGGGGGGATTTGTTTGTTTAAAAATCAATATGCAGATTTGTATTTATAAAAAAAACAAAAAAAGAAAAAGAAAAACAAACAAAGGAAAACCC
>WAAF01016393.1:159794-179394 GCA_013400475.1 Tricholaema leucomelas
GCTACCGTGATGGGGGCGGGGTACAGCGAGGGGGCGGGGATCGGGGGTGGGGCCGCCCGTGATTGGGTAAGAAAGGCCTCGCCCTTTACCGACTCCAGGGGCGTGGTCTAAGGGCGGGGCCACAGGGCCTGTGGGCGGAGATGTAAATCGGGGCGGGGCCAGCTTCCACTTGAAGGGGCCCTGGGAGCCAGGAGGCCTTGGGGAGGCGGGAAAAGTCTTTTGGGCGCCATTTCTAGCCTCAGGCCTGTCCTGGCTCAGCGCGGGAGGCTCGTTTCCTCTCGGCAGTGAATGTCAGTCGTCTGAGGAGGAGATGTAGGCAGTCGACTATTTTTACAGGTAGCGTTGAAGTGTTTTTCAGAGGCGGGCGTGTGGCTAGAAGGTATCGAAGGCAGGCTTGGCAGATCCTCTCAGGGAAAGTTGTTTTTCCCTCCCCCCTCCGGAATGCCTTAAAAGGTCTGTCCGACTCTCCAGGAATTCTTAATGCCGCTGTTTGCTGGCACATTAGGCGGCAGACCGCAGTGTCTGTGCCTCGCTTGTCTTCCCTTCCTCCGGTATCTGCCCATAGTCATGAGAAGGACCCACACCCACTCCCCTCCAGAGTAATGGCTCTTACATGAGGCTGTCAGGAGGGAAATCGCAGAGTTGTCACAGTTGGAGGGCACCAACCCAACTCAAGAGAAAGCCTTTAAGAAAACATGGTTATGTATTTAATGCAGTTAAGGAATTGCAACCTCCTTTCTCTCCAAGGAAAAGTATAAGTATTCCTAATGTTATAGATGAGCTTTTATTGCAAGCTTACCATTAAAAAAGGGTAGATGGGAGTTTAAATTCCAGCAGGTAATTGAGGAAAAGCCTTTTGTAGCTGGCATAAACCCAGGGAATATGGCTTTTATTAATACTACTTAAAACTATCTTTTGGGGGCCTTAAAAGAAAGCCACTGCCTATGCCTATTTCAAATATATATTTATATTTCTCTATATAAATCCATCAGTAGCTGTGGGCAGTTTTACTCCAGTGCAGCAAACCCATGGCATTTCAAATGGCAATCTAGGGTGCAGAGGCACTGCTGTGTTTAATTCCAACAGCGGTGAGCAGCTGCTCTTGTTGCAGTGCTCTGCTGGAAAGGCAGAGTGTGGGACCAGCCTTGAGCAATTTGTGGTCCTTGGTGGTGCCAAGGAGAGAGGAAAAAAAAAACGCTTAAAGCTCTGATCTGTCGTTCCACTCTCAGCGAATGTGTTCCTACAGTCAACACACCTTTGTGTTTTTCTGCGAGCCTTCAAATCGCTGCATTTGATCAGTGTAGAAAAAGTAATCCAAGCTCTAGCTGTGTTTTCTCCCACAGAGCCAACACTCCCTAAACAGCAGTACAGGCAGAGATACCAGTATTGCAGGTTTCTGGGACTTGTCTTTTAGGTTTACCTGTCCTGCTCTTACGACAAACACTCGCACAGGGAGTGAATGCAATGCCACTACTTGCACTGCATCCAATTATGCAAGTTTCAACCTGCTGCTTAGCTTTGGCTGCTCTAAGACAGGAGTCCTGCAGTTGCAAACAGTGTCTTACAGGTTAGATCGGGCACAGATGAGCAGGAGTTACAGAATCAACCAGGTTGGAAGAGACCTCCAAGATCATCCAGTCCAACCTAGCACCCAGCCCTAGCCAGTCAACCAGACCATGGCATTAAGTGCCTCATCCAGGCTTTGCTTGAACACACCCAGGGACAGCGACTCCACCACCTCCCTGGGCAGCCCATTCCAATGCCAATCACTCTCCCTGTGAAGAACTTCCTCCTAACATCCAGCCTACGCTTCCCCCGGCACAACTTTAGACTGTGTCCCCTTCTTCTATTGCTGGTTGTCTGGGAGAGGAGACCAACCCCACCTGGCTACAACCTCCCTTCAGGTAGTTGTAGACAGCAATGAGTTAGTACCTGCTGGCTGATGGAATTAGTCCTGTTCACTGTAAAGATTGAGAAGTCCTGCTTCTAAGCTATTCTGAAGCTTTTATCACAGCACTAGCTATGTTGTAATCCAGCAAGTGCTTGATCTTTTACCCACCCAGACACTAGAGGCATTTTTTAATTATATGAGGGTTAATTTGCATAGAAGCTTTTGCTGAAACAATAAATTCATACCTGTGTTATTATTGGGTATGAGTTTCTGTATCAACATTTATATTTGGATAAAGCCGAAATTGCTTCCTTCTAGCATTAAGACAAAGGGGTTGCTTCAGAGCAAATCCAAGAGTCATCCAGCCCTAAAAACATCTTCCACTGTGCAGGGAAAGTGCAATTACTGTGTGTGATAGGACAACGTGTGCTCTAATGCCTCTTTCCTATGCAGGTATGGGGAGATAGAAATGTCTCATCGGATGAAAAGCCCGTTTTGCAAGGCTTGACAATTATGATGTTCACCTCGAGCTGGTGTCTCATGTGTGTTTTGAATGTGGGTGAGATTGTTGCTGTATAACTCTGGTAGAACACTTAGCTGTTTGTTCATCTTACTGAGGAATTTGGTACTTGCTTTGCTTTAGAGGGGGAGCTGCTCCTTTGGCGATCTATGAAGTGGCAGTAGGGTGAGAGAACACGCCAGGAGGGGCTGTCTCCCCCTGTACTTGTCCCTTTGCCACTGTCATACAGGGTCCCTCACTCCTCCTGCTAGTTTGAAGCTAGCTAGAATGTTTTGGTGAGAAGAATTAGATCACAGGCTGTGAAAGGGAAACAATGGTGATGTCTACTTCACTCATAGGCTTGCTGAGATGTATAAGAACAAGAATATAGATAACTCCGTTGCGCTCTGTCTGGGCTTTGGGCTGCATCTCTCTAACCTAACCTGTCATCTGTGTGACTAATTCACCTGCTTTCTAACCCCCCTGGCCAACCCTCCATACTTCCTTAAACATAAGGCAAGGTCTTGGGTAGGGTTGAGGGGTGGGAGGAAAGGTGGAAGGGCAGTTGAGAGACCTCCTGGGGACTCAGGTTTCTGGGAGGGCTGTTGTGTTTCTGTATTACTTTTAGCTTGTATGTTTCTGTATATATTGTAAATACCTGCTTGTATATTGTGCTAAGCTGTAAATATAAAGCTTCATTCAATTTCCAGAGCAGCTGAGTCTAGTCTGGGTAATTTTCCAAAGTGGTGGGGGGGTAACACTCAAACCATCATACCCCTCCAGTCTAAAGTAGAGAGAATAGCAGGGTACCGATAGCACACAGCAGGTAACACTCAAACCATCACACCCCTCCAGTCTAAAGTAGAGAGAATAGCAGGGTACTGACAGCATACTATGAGCAGGAGAAGGTCCACAGGCAGAGCTGTGGGAAGCAAACTGTAAGCTTAGGAAGCTCTGCTGTGCTTGTACTGACAGCCCTGCTGTAACACAGGAAACAGGTCTCTTCCTCCAAGCGGTGTAGTTCAGCCTCTCTACAGCCCTCACTCCTGTGCTAGTTAGAAGAGAGATGTAGCAGAATCAAAAGCACGTTGTTTCTTTTCTGCTCTTGCTTGAGAAACACCGAAGGGTGTACAGTATCTTCTGTCTGTTTTTCTTTGTATTCCTTATGTCTTTGTGCTACATGAAGGAAATCGTAGGTAATCTCATGTAACAAGTGAATGATTTCACCTCCATGTTACAAATAGGAGTAGAGGCATAGACAAAACAGTAGTTTGCAAGAAATTGCAGTACCAGTATTTAGTGGGAGACCTAGATTTTCATCGTGGCTCCTGACATTTGTCCTTGCCACTAAAATGAGTTCCCCTTTCAGTGCCATAGGATGTTTTATAAGGTGGTGGCGGAGGGGGAAGGGTGGGAATGTTTTTTAGCAGAACTGTTCTACATTAAAAGGAAGCATTTATTTTCATTGATAACAGTTCAGTGAAGGCTTGACCCTGGGCCCACAATGGGAGTTTTATCCTTGACTTTAATGGAAGAACAATCAAGGTCTGATGATGTTACATCCTAATAAAAAAAAGGAAAATACTGTGGTTTGTATCAGTAAGATAAATGTCTCATAGTTAGTGTAAGCCTCTATATGCTAGCAATAAATGGTTTATTAGATTGATTAAATGTCTTAAGTTCACTTCAGCTATTAATCAGTTTTGGCAGCTGTTTATTGCTTTGTATACTTCAAAGCAGTGGAGATTATTCCTTAATTATCTCACTGCAGTTCATTTGTTGTTTCCTAAATAGTGCCATCACAATGGTAAATTGCAACAGTAAAACGGTGTCAATACAAAGTTATCGAGTTCCCACTTTATGACTCATTCATAAAGTTAATGCCACCTCCCTTAAAAAGTGAACACAATCTACTGAAAATGTAGCTGTGATTTCAGTGCAGCGACCTGTTTGATATGGCAGAAGAGATTTTGATGAGAAAACAGGCGAGCATTAAGTGTGCTGGGACTCTGCTTTCACCAAAGTAAAACGTAGCATATTCCCTGTTGGGATATATGTGTGTAGCAGAATTTATTAAACTAGTGCTTATGTGATCACTTTCAGCTTCACCAAGTGCTGTACGTTTCAGAGATGTTGTGCCTTTGACTATAATGTGTTTGTTTCTTTCCTCTGCAAAAAGAAGTGAGAAAACTCCAGGCAATACTATCATTTAGAGGTTAGTATTGTCATTCCACAGGGATAAGAGAGTACCAAATCAATCAGAAGGAAATGGCTGGTTTTAGCATTATCTTCAGCTCTGGCAGCAATTCATGAAGTAGCAGTTGCATAACAATTTCCACTCTAAGTCTCCTTTTCAGTCAACTGTAACTGTACCTAACGTTAACATTATGAGTTGTCTGTTTCAGGCTGAGTTGTTAGGGAGGAATCAGTATTACTGTCAAGCTGAGGTAGATTCATGAAGCCTGCTTTCAAAAACAGTAACATAAATTGTCTCCATTCTTACTCCCCAGTAAAAATTCATTTGGAAAAATAACACTGCAGATTTTCAGTCCTTGAGGTGTTTGTTTGTTTGTTTATTTGTTCTCTTTGCCTTTTCACTCTGTATATGATAATGATAGGAGAAAATAGAATCATAGAATGGTGCAGTTCTGGAGCTCCCAACACAAGAAGGACATGGAACTGTTAGAGCAAGTCCAGAGGAGGGCAATGAAGATACTCAGAGGACTGCAGCAGCTCTGCTATGAGGACAGGCTGAGAGAGTTGGGGCTCTGTAGCCTGGAGAAGAGAAGGCTTCCAAGAGACTTTATAGTGGCCTTCCAGTAGCTGAAGGGGACCTACAGAAAGGCTGGGGAGGGACTATTGACAAGGTCTTGTAATGACAGGACAAGGGGTAATGGGTTTAAACTGGCAGAGGGGAGATTGAAACTAAATGTTAAGAAGTTATTTCAGTGAGGGTGGTGAGACACTGGTACAGGTTGCCCAGAGTGGTAGTGGCTGCTCCCTCCCTGGAGGTGTTCAAGGCCAGGTTGGATGAGGCCTTAAGTGACCTGTTCTAGCAGGAGGTGTCCCTGCCTATGGCAGAGTGTTGGAACTGGATGAGCTTTGAGGTCATTTTGCTTGGAAAATACCTTTAAGGTCATCAAGTCCAAATGTGTGCCCTTACCATGGGTTAAATTAGTGCTGAAGATAAGGTGAGTGGTTTTTTTTTATTAGTGTTAACACTTTATCTTCAGCTCCAAATTCCTATAGAGCCTTAATCCAGAAGATTTGGTTAAGGGCACCAGCTAAGTTGAGGCCTGATTATGCCAGTTTCCAGGCATGTACCTCAGAAATTATGCCTCAAAAGGGCTCAATCCAGTGTGAAACAAACACAGGATTAAAATGCCTGGCTGTAATTTTCGTGCAGGGTTTAATTCAGCTGGTGAGTAGCAGGTGGCAGCTCTGTAGAGCTCATCACCTGGTGACCTACAAGTGTACCCAGTCTTCCCTGGTTGCAAATAATAGAGTCTGCTTTTCTAAAGCAAGCAACCATATCATGTTCCAGCCTTTTCAAAGACTAGCAAAGTCTCCTATTCACTGGGCGTGGTGGTTGCATCTTCTGCTTCAGATGGTGAAGTTTAAACAGTCTCCTGCTGTCCTGTCTTGGAGCTGGAGGTGAGATGCCACCAGAACTCAGCTAGAAGAGAGATTTGTAAGAATGCTGCCACTTAGTGGAAACCAGATGACTCAAGGCAACTATTTATGTTCTTTAGCCTAATTAATTTGGCCTAAACCAAATTAGAGCTTACTCTGAATCTTTCAAACTATAGAAGCAACACCACAGGGCAGAAACAACCATTTAGGAGGCCACAGCATCTTTAAGTAGTGTAATTGCTTGTCTATCTGTAACCTTAGCTCAGATCCATGCTGTAGCTTTCTGCTGTTGATCTGAGATGAGAGGTGGGAACTCAGTGTTGTCAGGACATGACACCAGTAGCAGGACTTTAGTTTTGGTTGTACTTCTGTTTCACTTCAGCGCAGCAGAGGAAGAAGTTAAAACTTTGCTTTACCTTTATCTGGTTACCCATTGTGAGCACTCTGTTGTTCAGTACCCTGCTGTGGCATTCCTGCCAACAGGGCTGTAGAGGCTTGGCTTCTGTTTCAGTTTTGCTGGTTGTCAGCTAGTTTACCTGTGAAACAGATATAATAACAGCTAATCTCGAGTTATGTTTCTGTGGCTGTTTCTAACTCCTATTAATAGCAACTGTGGGAAGCCTGGGAGTAGGCTTTATAGGGCACTGGGGTAACCAGTTACTGCACATTCCCCTGAGGCTACACAGCATCAAGTGCAGCAGCTTGTCCTTTCCAGACTGGGTCATGATCATCTTAACTCTGGCATTCCCTATCTTTTGGGGATTTGACTTTGTGTTCTCAGTATTCTTTCCAAGGCACAAGTGGTAAGCAATTGATTTTGTTCTGTGCTTTATACTTGTGAATGTCCCAGATGGCTTCCAAGAGGAAGGCTCCATAACTAAGCTCTACCATCTCAAGTGGATGTCTTCATAGCGCTTAAGTGATCTGCAGAATTGGCTGGGCTTTCCTAGGAGGAAAATAAGATAGGTACATGGTGCTTCGGTAGCTCTGTAGAAGTTCATGCTTCCAAGTGCTTCTGAATGTTCTGAATTCTCATTTCTGTTGCTGGTATCCATTATTAACAAAACCTGGCTTTTATTCCTCAAAATGTGTGAGACATTAATGTAATACCTGATTCAGTGAGGCACTGAGCAATGCAGTTATTGGCACATCTAACACTTGCCTCCTTGAAACGGGAAGCAAGTGCTGTTCTCACTGATAGATAACTGATGGGAACACAAAGTGAGTAAGGATGCATGCCACGTTAGTGGTGCTGTTATGCTTTCCCATTAAGCACAGTAAACAGTCTACTGATTCTGGGGAACCAGCTGGTGAGCTCTGAGAAAGTCCTGGCTTTGTGGATGATGAAACTGGGTAAGAGAGGCATGACAAAGGCCTGAAACAGCCCTCAGCAAGGACTTCAGGTCATCTTGGCACACCAAAGTGGTAATTTATTCTAGGAGTCACTACTGAACTATGAAATAAAGCAATAGTATGAATAAAGGCAGTAGAATTTGCCCTAATTGAGAAACAGAAAAGGAGGAGTGAGGAGCAGGAAAGGTCTTGTAGGTGCAATGTCCTGTCGTCTGAGTCAATTGATAGTCATGGTAAAGTAGCCATCTAATTTTTCTTTAAAAGGACTTCTCAGAAGTAAAACCTGATGACTGCTGGAAAAAATACAGTCAAAATGATTAAGAATTGCAATAAGAAATTCTAGTCAGTGCCTAATTTTATGCCATTCGTTTCAAATTGTGTAAATGGTAACTTTGCTTTTGGCCTTATTCCTAGAAGAGCACCTGAGAATGCATCATTGCATCATCATCATCATCATTGAGAGTCTGTTGGCTTTCTTTTTAATTATGGGCTGGCTTTGGAAAGTGATGTGGCTTGATTGGTTAAGGCTGATATTAAACTTAACTAGCAGTGAATGACTACCACAAAAAAAATGCTAGCATGAAAACCACAGACTCCCTTTGAAGTCTTTGGAGCTCTCTCCATTTCTTTGGTTGAAAATTGGTTCACATGGCTACCAGTGGAACAGGAGAGTGCTAAGAATGTGAAAGAGCATGTCTCACGTGACATGGGGTGATCCATGTGGCTGGATGCAGAGAAAATGGAGTTCAAGTGGGTAGAGTTGAGTGAGGAAAAGAGGATAAATTATCTGCAGAGGTACTGACAGGGAGCCTTAGGCCTGTGTAAATTCTCTACACCAGCTATGAGGGAGAAGGGTAGATGGAGGAATAGATAAGGCAGAGTAAAACAAAACGAACCATAGAAAGGGTAGGGAATAGAAAATCATAGAATCAGTCAGGGTTGGAAGGGATCATCTACTTGTGCCCAAGTAGCCAAGAGAGCCAATGGCATCCTGGCCTGTATGAGGAACAGTGTGGCCAGTAGGATGAGGGAGGTTATTCTGCCCCTGTACTCAACACTGGTCAGGCCACACCTTGAGTACATGAATAATGGCTTAACGAAATGAACAGTTCTCCAACAGTTCCGACTCAGGTTTGTTAATCAGAACTATTCAGAGCCACATTCTGGCACCCCCTCACACAGAGTGAATAACACCTATCCCCAGTGCAGTCCCTTTGCTCCCAATTGCATTTGTGCTTTAACAAACCATTTTGGGTTTTTTTCAGATCTGGTTGACCTCACCTCACTAGCTCACGCGAGAAGCTGGAGTTTGCCTCCATCACAGTAAGTAGTTCTTGGCTCCTTCTGCATTATGACTTGCTGTACAAGACCACTTTGTCAGGAATGACATATCTGCTCCATCAGAGGAGATATCCTAGCTGATCAGTGCTGCCTAAAGCTGAGTGATGATATAAACACACCTGTTATTCTTTGTGTGGGAAAAGCAAGTTAAGGCTAAATGCAAGGTTCTACACTTTGGCCACAACAACCCCAAGCAGCACTACAGGCTGGGGACAGAGTGGCTGGAGAGCAGCCATGCAGAGAGGGACCTGGGAGTGCTGGTAGAGAGGAGCTGAAGATGAGGCAGCAGTGCCCAGGTGGGCCGCAGAGCCAATGTCATCCTGGGCTGGCTCAGGAGCAGTGTGGCCAGCAGGACAAGGGAGGTTCTTCTGCCCCTGGACTCAGCACTGCTCAGGCCACACCTTGAGTGTTGTGTCCAGTTGTGGGCTGCTCAATTGAAGAGAGATGTTGAGGTGCTGGAAGGTGTCCAGAGAAGGGCAGCAAGGCTGGAGAGGGGCCTGGAGCACAGCCCTGTGAGGAGAGGCTGAGGGAGCTGGGGGTGTGCAGCCTGCAGAAGAGGAGGCTCAGGGCAGACCTCATTGCTGGCTACAACTCCCTGAAGGGAGGCTGTAGCCAGGAGGAGTTGGGCTCTTATCCCAGGCAAGTAGCAACAGAACAACGGGACATAGTCTCAAGTTGTGCCAGGGGAGGTCTAGGCTGGATGTTAGGAGGAAGTTGTTGTCAGAGAGAGTGATTGGCTTTGGAATGGGCTGCCCAGGGAGGTGGTGGAGTCGCTGTCCCTGGAGGTGTTGAAGCAAAGCCTGGCTGGGGCACTTAGTGCCATGGTCTGGTTGATTGGCCAGGGCTGGGTGCTAGGTTGGACTGGATGAGCTTGGAGGTCTCTTCCAACCTGGTTGATTCTATGATTCTATGATATAGTTCCAGCCCCCTTGCCATAGGCTAGGACACCCTACCCTAAACCTGATCTTCACTTAAATTCTTAAGGAAAAGCTCCAAATAACTATTTTTTAAACCATTTTAGTGGCTTTCCCCTGGAGAATTTCCTAGCAGGACATTTTGAATGTGGGCTGATCTTCAGTTGGAGAGCTGCAAAGAAACTTGTGGCATTTGCTGGGGAAAATACTGGAAAAAAGTTTTAAATATTGAAAAAGTAGAGAAATGCTCTGTGGCTGTGATTGGGAACAGTATAGTTTTCTTCTCTAGTTGTTCCTTTTGCCAGCTGTGGCATGAAAAGGAGTCCACTGGACGCCAGGAGCTCTAAATAGATCTTAATTTTTCAGAATATGCAGTGCTGTGGTGGTGCTGCTGCATGCCTGGTTCCTGGTGAATCCCACAGCAGGAGACACTGCTGGTCATTCAGAAATAGTTTGGGGTAGATGTCCTACCCCTTTTCACTGCAAAAATTGTATTCCAGTAAAATGGCCATGAAACAGGTTCCCTGGTAAATATCTGGAAGTAACAGAAGGGTCTAAGCATCAGGAGACGCACATAAGTGCTGTGTGGGCAGAGGGAGTTGAGCACAAGATGAAATTCAGGTTAATAAAAATATTTGATGGTGAGATGAAGATAACTCCATAATCATGTCAAAATTGGTCTCATTCTGCTGGGTGCAGTACAAGAAGTGGTAAGAAGTGACCTGAAGCCTAAAGATTTACAGTTTAAATGTGAAAAGAAATGGAATTTCATGCAGAAAACTGAAGCATAGGAAGAGCAATTCAGCTGGGGCTACATTGGCAATTCCTGGCAAGGTTGGGACTACCCCATCTGCTACCTCTCTAGTCAGAGATTGAAGCTATCCTTTAAGAGCTTGAAAATCAACCTGGTAAGGACACAGGAAGGAACGCAGTGTGGTAAGCTGTGTACTCCTCCTGGAAGATAGGCAAAGGCTGTAATTCCTGGTCCTGCTACCCACCCGTCAGAACCAGAAGCACCGAGTGGGATGCAGGAGCTCAACCCTGTGAGCAGACACAGATGTAGCAGATAGCACACAGAGAGAGTGCTGTCACCTCAGGCAGTCACAGGGCAGTCATTTGTTAGAGAGGTGCCAAGCGCGAAAGCATAACCGATGCTGTGTCACAGGGGCAGCAGGAAGCCTCTGCTTGCTTGTTTTTGGAGCCACCACCCCAACAGGATACTGATGAACTGGGCTTCTCACACATGCCATCCCAAACTTGAAGCCCATCTGAACTTTGTGAGTGCCATTGCTGTGGTTTACAGCTAGCAAAGAGAGGTCTGTAAATGAAGCAAATGGATTGTAGCTCTGTTAGCTGCAGACGTGTGGGCAGGTCTGCCACGGCAACAGACTTCCCACAGTTGCAGAGTGTTGAGTGCTCCAGAGACTGATATGCCATATTAATTCAATTAATTGGTAATTCAGCTTGGTTGAAACATCAACCTGTGAAGAACAAATATCTCCAGCCAAAGATTTGTTTTCCTTGTCTGTCATGGGTAAAGTGTTCTGTACATGATCGTCTCTCAGATGTTCATCTGTGACAGATACATCTTGAGGTTCTTGGGTGAGTTTCTCCAAGCTTCCCTTGACAGCTATTTTACATTTCACTTTCTCCTAGTCTTTCCAGGAGAAAGCAGCCTTGTGGTATACTTAATGTGGGCCTATAAAAGATGGGGATGATCTTTTTAGCATGACCTATTGTGACAGGACAGGGGGTGATGGTTTTAAACCAAAAGGGGGAGAGATTTAGATCAAATAGAAGGGAGATATTTTTTATTATGAGGGTAGTGAAACACTGGCCCAGGTGGCCCAGAGAGGTAGTAGATGTCCCATTCCTGGCAACATTCCAGGTTAGGTTGGACAGGGCTCTGAACAACCTGATCTAGTCGAAGATAGAATCATAGAATGGTTTAGGTTGGAAGGTACCTCAAGGATCATCCAGTTCCAACCCCCTGCCATAGGCAGGGACACTTCCCACTAGAGCAGGTTGCTCAAAGCAAATCCATCCTGGCCTTGAACACTCCAGGGAGGGTGTGGAGCACAGAATCACAGAACATGATCTTTGATCACGTTCTGTGATTCTGTGCTCCACAACCTCCCTGGGCGACCTGTGCCATGCAACCTGTGCCAGTGTCTCACCACCCCCACTGTCAAGAACCCTTTCCTAACATCCAGTTTGAATCTCCCCTCTTCCAGTTTAAACCCATTCCTCCTCATCCTGTCATTACAAGACCTTGTCAATGGTCCCTCCTCAGATATCCTTTTTTTCTGCAGGGTGGTTGGACTCGATGACCTTTAGAGGTTCCTTTCCAACCCAAGCCATTCTATGATTCCCTTGGGTGGGGATTTTTCCTTGCATGCTTTCATTACATTCAGTTGGGAAGATAAATATGACTGGGTACAAGCCAAGCTGGCATTTAAAGACTGTGATGAAGCTGGAAAGCAGTCTCGTGCTGTGTCGGTCCAAGCATCATTTGCAATGCTTTGCCCTTGGGTAGTCATCTTGCAGCTCCCTGGAGCTGAAGCATACTCTGTTCAATTTGCATGCAGAGAAGACTTTGAACTGCTTGGTGTTTTGTGTGAAATTTCCCCTTGGCTGGAGGCCCTGTGCAAGATCCATGCACCATTTAAGTTCTTTATGCATTATCTTTTACCAGAATAGTTAAATAATTAAGGCAGTCTGTTGGCCAATGTATTGACAAATGAATTACTTGGTTTCCATTGGCTGCTATTTATGTGGCTGTGGGGGTTATTAGTGGCAAGTTTCTATGCAGCTCCAGCTGCAAGTGGAAGTGTCTGGGTCATGGACTGATAGTGCTGGGGGATTTGACCTCATAGGAAACCCCCCAGCTGTCTCCCTAAGGAGGAATTCATGGCTGAGGACTTGTGTTGTATTTGCAGACTGCCTGGTCCTGAGTCAAAACCAACAAGCAGCTCTAGGACACCTGCTTGACCTGTACTGCTTTGATTTAGGGCCATTAAGCTGTACCCTTTAGAGTAAGAGTTGAAATCCTGCTGCTTTCGGGAATGTTATTCCAATGTACTCCTTGGGTGAGTTGGCCTGGTAGTTTACAATTCAGAAACCCTGGAGCCTTTGTGAATTGTGAGGGAAGTACACTATTCATTATCTGCTGTCAGGCATTCATCATGCCAGTGTAAGCTTCAGTCCTCTCATCAGGATGCAGAACATTACTTATGACCAGTCACAGGCCATGAATAATGGCTTAACGAAATGAACAGTTCTCCAACAGTTCCGACTCAGGTTTGTTAATCAGAACTATTCAGAGCCACATTCTGGCACCCCCTCACACAGAGTGAATAACACCTATCCCCAGTGCAGTCCCTTTGCTCCCAATTGCATTTGTGCTTTAACAAACCATGTTGGTTTTTTTTCAGATCTGGTTGACCTCACCTCACTAGCTCACGCGAGAAGCTGGAGTTTGCCTCCATCACAGTAAGTAGTTCTTGGCTCCTGCATTATGACTTGGTGTACAAGACCACTTTGTCAGGAATGACATATCTGCTCCATCAGAGGAGATATCCTAGCTGATCAGTGCTGCCTAAAGCTGAGTGATGATTTAAACACACCTGTTATTCTTTGTGTGGGAAAAGCAAGTTAAGGCTAAATGCAAGGTTCTACACTTTGGCCACAACAACCCCAAGCAGCACTACAGGCTGGGGACAGAGTGGCTGGAGAGCAGCCATGCAGAGAGGGACCTGGGAGTGCTGGTAGAGAGGAGCTGAAGATGAGGCAGCAGAGTGCCCAGGTGGGCCACAGAGCCAATGTCATCCTGGGCTGGCTCAGGAGCAGTGTGACCAGCAGGACAAGGGAGGTTCTTCTGCCCCTGGACTCAGCACTGCTCAGGCCACACCTGGAGTGCTGTGTCCAGTTGTGGGCTGCTCAATTGAAGAGAGATGTTGAGGTGCTGGAAGGTGTCCAGAGAAGGGCAGCAAGGCTGGAGAGGGGCCTGGAGCACAGCCCTGTGAGGAGAGGCTGAGGGAGTTGGGGTTGTGCAGCCTGCAGAAGAGGAGGCTCAGGGCAGACCTCATTGCTGTCTACAACTCCCTGAAGAGAGGCTGTAGCCAGGTGGAGTTGGGGTCTTCTGCCAGGCAAGCAGCAACAGAACAAGGGGACACAGTCTCAAGCCGTGCCAGGGCAGGTCTAGGCTGGATGTTAGGAGGAAGTTGTTGTCAGAGAGTGATTGGCATTGGAATGGGCTGCCCAGGGAGGTGGTGGAGTCGCTGTCCCTGAAGGTGTTGAAGCAAAGCCTGGCTGGAGCAGTTAGTGCCATGGTCTGGTTGATTGGCTAGGGCTGGGTGCTAAGTTGGACTGGATGATGTTGGTGGTCTCTTCCAGCCTCGTTGATTCTGTGATTCTTCATGGACATCATGCACAGCAAGAAAATAGCATGAGCATATGAATTCAGGGATTATCCACTGTTCTAGTCAATCTCCCACTTGAGGTTTCACACCAACAGTGGCTCTCCTCTGTATGTTGCCAAACATGCTTCAGGGTCCTGGAAATATATTGGTGTACTTGCAGCCCAGTCCCCAAGTATTCCTTTACATATGTTCAAAGCAGCTGGTAGCTCTAGATCTCTTCTCCAGTCGTAGGAGGCTTCTTACATTTTTGCTGTTCTGATCCATGCCAAGGATGCTAGTATTGCATTTCCAGAATCACAGACTGGTGGAGTTGGAATACTTCATTTATGGAGAGCTTTCTGTGTGATGATGGTGAAGTAAAGCCCTGGAAGTACTCAGATGAATCTTTTCAATACTGTCTTTGCATTGTAAAGCACAGCCTTGGCTGTCATAGCACGCCTTGGGTAGGACCTCCAAGAGTGGTTCCTCTGCACTACTTTGGTGTATGGAATTGCTAGCAGATGTGGAGGTGGTAGGATATGTCCAGGATCCTGGAGACATTCCTACTCCCTCTAGTATTCTCATGCTGAGACTCCCAATAGAGACTCTCAGTGATGTGGTTCCCAGTTTCCATTGTGGTCAGACTCCTCTCTGTGTTTGAACAGAACTTGGTGTTTTGTTTTACATATTCATTTGCAAAAGCACTTTCAGTGCATACTCTTCCATAACCACTTCTTCTTCATTGGGATCATCATTTAGTCATCAGCAAGTTTGCAGATGACACCAAGCTGGGGGCAGATGTGGCTGGGTTGGAGGGCAGAAGGGCTCTGCAGCGGGACCTCGACCGCCTGGACAGATGGGCAGAGTCCAGGGGGATGGTGTTCAATGGCTCCAAGTGCCAGTGCTGCACTTTGGCCACAACAACCCCATGCAGAGATACAGGCTGGGGTCGGAGTGGCTGGAGAGCAGCCAGACAGAGAGGGATCTGGGGGTGCTGATTGATACCCACCTGAACATGAGCCAGCAGTGTGCCCAGGTGGCCAAGAGAGCCAATGGCATCCTGGCCTGCATCAGGAATGGTGTGGCCAGCAGGAGCAGGGAGGTCATTCTGCCCCTGTACTCTGCACTGGTTAGACCACACCTTGAGTACTGTGTCCAGTTCTGGGCCCCCCAGTTTAAGAGGGACATTGAGATGCTTGAACGTGTCCAGAGAAGGGCAACGAGGCTGGTGAGAGGCCTCGAGCACAGCCCTACGAGGAGAGGCTGAGGGAGCTGGGATTGTTTAGCCTGGAGAAGAGGAGGCTCAGGGGAGACCTTATTGCTGTCTACAACTACCTGAGGGGTGGTTGTAGCCAGGAGGGGGTTGCTCTCTTCTCTCAGGCAGCCAGCACCAGAACAAGAGGACACAGCCTCAAGCTGCGCCAGGGGAAATTTAGGCTTGAGGTGAGGAGAAAGTTCTTCACTGAGAGAGTCATTGGCTACTGGAATGGGCTGCCCAGGGAGGTGGTGGAGTCGCCGTCCCTGGAGCTGTTCAAGGCAGGATTGGACGTGGCACTTGGTGCCATGGTCTAGCCTTAAGCTCTGTGGTAACGGCTTGGACTTGATGATCTGTGAGGTCTCTTCCAACTGTGGTGATACTGTGAGACTGTGAGACTGTGAAACAGTCACAGCAGTTTCACCCCTGGGAAATATTTCTCCTTAGGATTCAGCATCAGCCCACTTGTATGGGCAAATCAGTGCTCAAACTGAGGAACAAAAAGCCTCTAGATTCATGTCAGAGGATCTCTCTATCAGCAACGGCTGGTGCAGGGGAGGCACAGCTTGCTCTGGGTTTTTTTTCCAGCAGATTACGGTCTGAGGCACCTGCTGCAATGAGTGGGAAGGGAGGAGTAGGGAAAAGAGGGGGGAAAAAAGAGTCCTCATTGAGAGAAGAGCCAGAAGCACTTCTCTTGCCCTCTCTTTCCTCTGCCACCAACTCTTCATCATCTCTTTCTGCCCTCAGGGCTATGAATGTGGGCATCTGTGGGGGAGCAACTTGGCATGTATGTGGTTTTGTCTCCTCGTGGAAGTTTTCAGCAAGTTTTAGTTCTTGGTCATCGCTTTTCTTCAGGCATTGTGTGTTCTTTCACAGAGAGGGAAAAATGCAACCCAAACAACATTTCACTTCTCCAGCAAAGTTTCTATTTTGATGTATTGAAAACTTGTCCAACCAGTTATTTCTATTTTATCTGTGAAAGACTCCAAAATCTTCCTCTGAAACAGATATTTCCATGGAAACGTCCATCTTTGATGAGATGTCATTCCTCAGATGTTTCAGCTGAGGAATTTTGTCAGTTCTGGCAGGAAGAAAAAGTTGGGGGGGGGGAGGGGGAGTGGGCAGAACAAACAAAGACCAAGCTCACAGGAAAACATGCAGTGCTTCAAGTTAATGGGCTAAAATGTCAGCTGGTAAACTGCCATAAAGGCAGAGAAGTCAACCAGTCAACCCGAGTCAATGGAGCTATGCTAATTTACACAGAGGATCTGGCCTTAGATTTTAATAGAACCAGCCTAGCAAGCTGTTTCTCCTCTTACCCATCCTCCTCCCTTTTTAATAAGCTCTCAGTCATACTTGGCCTATCCTTTAATAATTCACCCTTCTCTCTTCACAGTCCTTTCTTCCTTCTCTGGAGATAATGGGATGGGATTTTCTGCTTGCAGCCCTCACAGAAGTATCACAGGCAGGTTAAACTCTGCACAGCTGGCTACTGGCTGCTAACATATCCCTTGTGCCTCTTTCAGGACTCTAATATCCGTCTTCTGTTTGGTCTATACTTATCCTGTGCCAACTGACTTCAATGCTATTTGCTATATATTATGATATAGCTATTGTATTGTAATCCATAGATCCTGGGATATTGAAGCATTAAGCTCACAGAGCAATCAATTACTTTAATGGGAGCTGTGTGTGTCTGGCTGCAATTCTGGAAAGCAGATCTATGAGATAGCTCTAGGACACATTCCAACTTCTGGACCAAGAGACTGATCTGCTGCAGAAGTTACTATTTCTTCTTTACTCAGGGACAAATAGGTATTTAAAACCTAACTGGCAAGATGCACATCCTAACTGCAGTACGACTGACAGTGTGCAAGCTACTCAGCACTATGTGCCAGTAAATGAATACTTGACAAAATCCAGCTTGAGAGTTGCAAGCTTCTTACCCTGTTCCCTTAGAATCATGGAATCAACCAGGCTGGAACATATCTCCAAGCTCATCCAGTCCAACCTAGCACCCAGCCCTAGCCAATCAACCAGACCATGGCACTAAGTGCCCCAGACAAGCTTTGCTTCAACACCTCCAGGGACAGTGACTCCACCACCTCCCTGGGCAGCCCATTCCAATGCCAATCACTCTCTCTGCCAACAACTTCCTCCTAACATCCAGCCTAGACCTCCCCTGGCACANGCACAGGGGCAGAAGAACCTCCCTTGTCCTGCTGGCCACACTGCTCCTGAGCCAGCCCAGGATGCCATTGGCTCTGCTGCCCTCCTGGGCACTCTGCTGCCTCCTCTTCAGCTACTCTCTACCAGCACCTCCAGCTCCCTCTCTGCCTGGCTGCTCTCAGCCACTCTGTCCCCAGCCTGTAGTGCTGCTTTGGGTTATTGTGGCCAAAGTGTTCAATCTCATCCCATTGGCCTCTGCCCACCCATCCAGCCTGGCCAGGTGCCTCTGCAGTGCTCTCCTACTCTCCAACAGCTCCACACCTACTCCTAGCTTGCTATCATCTGCAAACTTACTGATGCTGGGCTCAATCCCCTCATCCGGATCATCAGCAGAGATGTTGAACAGGACTGGGCCCAGCACTGATCCCTGGGGCACACCACTAGTGCCAGCTGCCAACTGGATGTGGCACCATTCACCACCACTCTCTGGGCCCGACCCTCCAGCCAGTTCTGACCTATATCAGAGTGCATCTGTCCAAGCCGTGAGCTTCCAGTTTGGCCAGGAGCTTGTTGTGGCAGATGGTGTCAAAAGCTTTGCTGAAGTCTAGGCAGACTACATTCACAGCCTGCCCCACATGCACCAGGCAAGTAACCTTGAAACTAAGATCTAAAGTATTGAGCTTTGTAAGACCCACCAGGCTGCTTTTCTTAGTCTAGTTCTGCTTTCTTGCTGGCCACATGCTTCCCTCCCAGCCAGGCTGCTGAAACAGGAGAACTGGAGTGGGCTGCCCAGGGAGGTGGTAGAGTCGCTGTCCCTGGAGCTGTTCAAGGCAAGATTGGACGTGGCACTTGGTGCCATGGTCTAGCCTTGAGCTCTGAGGTAACAAGTTGGACTTGATGATCTGTGAGGTCTCCTCTTCCAACCTTGGTGATACTGTGATAACTTCCTTGCAGACTTTGAAAGGCATGTGCATCTGGAGGGTTCTTGAAGATCCTCATTGCAAAAGGAACAACAGCTGATTCTCTCCTGTAAAACTAAATGGGTTTGAGTCCTCAAAGCCTATACTTTCATGTTTCAAATGCTTTGCTTTGTTTTGCCTGACCTTGTGCTCATGTAGAGAAGTGAAGACTCCGTGCACAGTCTGAGATCTCTTTTCTGTTGCATCCTCAGAAGCACACTGCATGAGCACATCTTTTGCACACCTTTTCCCCGAGTAAGTGAGATGCAGTTAGGGTTGTTCCAGGTACAACGACAGTAACTGACCCTTCTGAGGAAATAAAGTGTGTGAATGGTTTCTTTACTGAAACCCTGTGGGCTTCTTATTGATTAAATCAACCTTTTGGAACAACAGAAGTATGATTGATGTCATTTTAATTTCAACTCAGCATCTTGATTGGCATTTTTGTTTCATGACTTCTCTTTATTTGTGAAATGTAATTGATGCTTATGGCATTTACTTCTAAATAATTTTGCTTTAATTAAGGGGGAAAAAAAGGATCTCTGCTCTATGGAAATTAATATTCACCATCTGTATGGCTTAAAAGGCTATGTGGTGAGTATAGAGAATAATTAATAGCTGTAGGTGGAGAACTTAGGAGAGGATGATTATGAATATGTAACTGAGGAAATAGACTACAAGGAAAATAAAGTGAGGAATTTATGAGTGAATAATTGACCTCTGAGTAAATATGAGTGTTCTCTCAACAGCCACTCGAGGTGTTGTTAACCACTCAGTATTTCAGAATGTTAACCACCCTTCTAACTAACCAGTTCTTTGCTACTGGTGGCAACTCGCCCTCTGGAGCTGCCTTCCTGTCTTACAGGGTGATTACTTACTACATAATGATTCTACATACCTGGTGCCACAGCTTTGGAGTAGGCGAGAGAAAAGCCAACATCTATTACATGTGTGTGCTAGTTTGAGCCTAGCTAGAATGTTTTGGTGAGAGGGATTAGATCATAGGCTGAGAAATGAAAACAATGGGGATGTCTACTTCGCTCATAGTCTTACTGAGATGTGTAGAAAGGAAAAGCAAAACATTAGATAAAGTCACTTTGCTTGGGCACTTCACTCTGGGCTTTGCTCTCGGCACTTTTCCTGCTGGGGAGCTGAGGCTGCTGGCTGAACTCCATCTTGCTTTCTA
>WAAF01016393.1:186258-198673 GCA_013400475.1 Tricholaema leucomelas
ATGGAGTTCTCCCTGCCTGGATAGCTTCTGCAGAAGGAGCCCCTGGCGCTCCAAGGACAAGCTCCTGAGGGACAGGGCTGCCTCCCCTTTGGACTGCTTCACCTTAAGCACCCTCTTTGTGCAGCTTTATAGCTCTTCACGACCCTCGGAGGCTTCTGAAAGATCCGAAGGGACAAGCATCTGGATCACCCTTCCATTCAGCCAGCCTGACTCACCTGTGAGTAACTCTGGCTCAGCCTTATATTAATAAGGGGGACACTATATATATTTAATAGCTTAAGCCTTTTCCATCTTCTGGCTTCTCAAATAGTCAAGTCTACCTGTGGTATCTGTGTAGATCTCTACCAACTGAACCTGCTAATTAAAACTAAATTAATTTCTGTATCTATTTTGGGGGCAGGATTTTGAGGAAATAAAATAACTCTATTTTTCTATAAATTACTGACTTGGCCACATTAATTCCCTGCCTCCATAACACACCCCAGGGTAACAATTCGAGCACCAATATGGTTAGATGATTGTTCTCCAATAAACCTGTACTGCAGTGATACAGTGACTTACATGCTAACTTGGAAGAGGCATGCATAGCTAGCTTAGTGGGATGGTTTGGGTGTTCCCTGCCCCCCCCACACTTTGGAAATCACCCAGACTAGACTCAACTGGCTCTGGAAATTGAATGAAGCTTATATTTACAGCTCAGCACAATGTAGAACCAGAGATTTACAGTATATACAGTTATAGACAGAAATAGATAAGGTAAAAAGGTAATACAGAGACACAACAGCCCTCCCTGAAACCTCAGTCCCCAGGAGGGCCTCTCAACTGCCCCTTCACCTTCCCCCTACCCCTCTCAATCTTACCCCAGTCTCAAGGAAGAACAGAGGTTTGGCCAGGGGGGTTAGGAAGCAAAGTGGATTAGAAAAGAAAATGGAGGGTGAGGTTAGAAAGTGAGATCCAGCTCGAAGCTCGCCAGCAGCAGAAGTGGTAGTGGTTATCTATGTTTTTATTTCTTGTTCCTATACATCTCAGCAAGCCTATGAACGAAGTAGGCATCAGTCTTGTTTTCCTTCTACAGCCTGTAATTTGGTTCTTCTCACCAAAACATTCTAGCTAGCTTCAAACCAGCACACTGAGTTAAGATTGGTACATGTG
The DNA here is from genome assembly GCA_013400475.1 of Tricholaema leucomelas. NCBI lineage: Eukaryota > Metazoa > Chordata > Aves > Piciformes > Lybiidae > Tricholaema lacrymosa > Tricholaema leucomelas. The sequence goes on from WAAF01016393.1 coordinate 187,411, forward strand.
GAAGGCACAGATAGGCTTAAGGTTGTGTGTGAGGTACAGATAGGTTAAGGTTATATAAACCACTTGTAGGGTCAGCCTCCTGCGGCCAGCAGACTCTGCCTCCTCACAGCTGCGTGAGGGGGGTTTGCTTCACCATCTTAGTTCCTGCCTCTGGGATGGACTCAAGGACACTCTGCAGCACAGGTTGCTCACGGTTATCAAGTCATGTCCTCTATTAGCAAGAAATCCATCCACAGCAGTGGTTGTAGGGGTACTGGTGAGGGAAGGAAAAGTAGTCAAGACCATAGAATCATAGAATCAACCATGTTGGAAGAGACCTCCAAGATCATCCAGTCCAACCATAAGCAAGGTTTCTTTTCAAGTCTCTAGCATGGCCCAGCTGGGGCTCTTGAGTTGCCCATTGACTCATTGTCTCAGTTCTAGTTTAAATAGCCCAGAGTCTCAAATATAGTTAATTGCTGTCTACAACTGTTACATTGCTGTCTACAACTACCTGAAGGGAGGTTGTAGCCAGGTGGGGGTTGGGCTCTGCTGCCAGGCAAGCAGCAACAGAAGAAGGGGACACAGTCTCAAGCTGTGCCAGGACAGGTCTAGGCTGGATGTTAGGAGGAAGTTGTTGTCAGAGAGAGTGATTGGCATTGGAATGGGCTGCCCAGGGAGGTGGTGGAGTCGCTATGCCTGGAGGTGTTGAAGCCAAGCCTGGCTGGGGCACTTAGTGCCATGGTCTGGTTGATTGGCCAGGGCTGGGTGCTAGGTTGGACTGGCTGAGCTTGGAGGTCTCTTCCAACCTTCTTGATTCTGTGATTCTATGAACCAATAACAATTTCTAAGATGCCTTTCTCTCTTCCTCCCCCTCCTCCCCCCCCTTTTTTTTCAAAGAAAAGTAATTAGATGTAGAGAGAAGAAGGCAAAACACCCAAATAACTAGCCTCACTTCGACATACCTGATCCTTGTGCTGCTTCTTAAGCCCTCCCCTCAATTTATCTTTCCATTGGTCCCTTGCCTTATGGCTTTTGGCCGTCTGAAGATTCTGGTACGAGTCACAAGAGCTCAGGAGTATCAATCACTGCTGGGGTCTAGCAGCACAAATAGGACCGCCAGAGAGAGTGTCTCCAAATGACGGTCCCCTTCTCCAGCTGAGGTGAGGTGGGCGAAGGTGGATGCCCTGCTGGCATGTGCCGGTTTGCTGTGGCGTTACATTGTGCTGTCCTCCTGTGTTGTTATTCCCGCGCCAACCACCGCAGTCATTTGACACATCACCCCGACTGCTGCACGCCTGCTTTACAGGCTTTACACCTGCTGAATAATTGTGCTCTGGGCTTCAAGATCGGGCATGTGAGCTTCGGCCACTCCGAGAACAGCTTCACTGGAGCACAAAATCCGGTTAAAGAGAGAAACACAGCAGGCAGCGAGCTGCTGAGTCATTACACAGCCCTCCTCGGGTAGCCTTACGGCAACGCAGAGGATCAAAGGTGAGGTGACCTTGCGCGTTGGAGGTGAGGCAAAGTCCTCTGCTGGGGCTGGAATGTGCATTAGCTCTGGAATGCAGACAAGTAAACACTGCACTGTTAGCAGCCGTAGCCACGGGTCTAAGATCATCTATGCCTAAGAGGAAAAAACTCCACACGCGTCCAAATCCCAGAGGAGCTAGTGGGAAGACTCCCATCTATTGTGAATCAGGGGCTCAGAGACAGTGTTCTTAGGCTTGTTTTTCTGACCAGGATTGTGAATAATCTGGGTGATGTTTACTTTTGGTCCACCCGGTTTGGAAGCTGGCTGGGCTGAAGCTCCTGGAAACCAGAAAGCTCTCTTTAATTTGCTAAGTAGGAACCTTGCAGCTCATCCTGTAATTTCCCAATTCTCATTATAATCTCCAAAGAAACATCAAAATGGGTCATGTTTTGAAGACTACCATTTCTCCTTCCATCTCCAGCCCACTCTTTTTATTTCACTGGTCTAAATACCAAGATTGTTATTTCTGGGTATGTGTGAATCAGTGGCTCTGCACTTGCTGATTTCTATACCATCTTCTGGCCTCAGTAATTAAACTAACCAAGCTTTTGCCTACTTATAGAGGGATTGTCTGACAAGGCCTGTTTTGCTGGCTAGTCGTATGGATCCAAAGCAACAAAAAGCCCAACGCTGTCTCCCAGCTCTCCTTCACTGCTTTGAAAGGTGGAGGACAGAGAACACAAAGGCTTTGTCAAGATTAAAGCAAGACTCTGTCAAGATTAAAGCGAGACTCTTGTTTTCTGTTTAGAACCTTTGGTCTGCTTTGGGCTCGGAGATGCTGCTACAAGGTACAGACTGGCAAGATTAATCTCTCTTAATTTTGGACATCTGCATCTCTTAATTTTGGACATTTACTTCTGAGAAGTCATCCTGGACCCCCTTTACAGTCCATTTGCAAGACATTTCCTATCAGCTCATGACCTAAAAAACCCAGATTGTCTTCATGGGCTCTAATAGGGTCTAGTAAATAAGCTCAGAGATAGATACCTGCAACTGAGGTATCCAGATTAGATGAGGGAGCCTCAGGTTTGCAGTCTGGTTTTCACTGTCTCTGATGGTCTTCAAATCAGATCTCTTTTCAGTCTGTTTTGCCTTCAGTCAGGCATCTCTGGAGATGGGTTTGGATTTGCCCACTTTCCAAAATATGATGTGAATTTGGTCCCTGGAACATCTGTACAAATGGCCCTTGGCTGAAGTCAGACTGGAGGTGAGGAGGAAGTTGTTGAGCATGAGAGTGGTGAGAGGCTGGACTGGGTTGCCCAGGGAGGTGATTGAGGCCTCATGGCTGGAGGTGTTTAAGGCCAGGCTGGATGAGGCTGTGTGCAGCCTGCTCTAGGGTAGGGTGTCCCTGGGCATGGCAGGGGGGTTGGAACTGGCTGATCCTTGTGGTCCCTTCCAACCCTGACTGATTCTGTGATTCTAAGTCATGCTTTCATGAGTGTCTTGCCCTGGGGCATACCTCTCTCAAACCATCCTCTAGGAAGTGTTTTGCAGGAGGGGAATCTTGTGCTTCTTTCTATTACCGTGTGGGAAACAATCACTGGCAAGAACACCCATGAGCAAAAAGGCCACCACGACAGAAAGCCCACAGGGGCTTCCCCTGGCCAGAGCCCATCAGTATGTCCTTGTGAGCCAATCTACTTGCAGAAGAGGAGAGCCACCTCTGGATTATGCCTCATAATGCACTGTGCTATCCTTAGGATGAAAGAAGCTGTATAAACATAAAATATCTCTCATGATGATAAAATGGCAGGAAAAGGGAAATGCTCGATTCAGAGCAGTGCCAGCTCTGGTCTCAGAGGAGATAAACAGCATTGGATCTGTGGTTCAGATGGTCCTATCCACTCCACACCACCCCTGTTCAGACAGACTGCAGGGGAAGGGTATTTTTTTTTCTATCAACACCACAAAATTCTGCCTGTTTCTGTACGTCTTTCCTGCAGAGATAAAGACATGGACACTGCTGACATGTTACATTCCTCTTATCTGGGGTGCTTGTGCAATCCCAGTGGTGTAAATCTCCTGCTTCCTAGCGTGATGCAAGCAAGCTCTGCTGTCACAAAGAGAGAGGGCAGTTTGTCACAGTGCAGTCCCCCTCAAAGCAAGGAAAATCATGGAAGCAGTCATAGGGAAGGTGACAAAATGCTGGAAGTTAATGCAGGGACCTTCTGAGAAAGCACCAGAGAGTCTCCATGCCACTTCCTCCTCTCACCGTGTGTCTTATGTGAGGTAACAAGAGGCTGACTTACTTGGCTGGGTAACCTCCCAAAAATCTGGGCAGGGCTGTCACGCTGCAGGCTGCTGTTATGTGATCCATCTTGGTGAATATGGCCCCATCAGAAGCGCTTCCAAGTCAGACATTCCTGAGTCCTGCCATCCTGAGGGCTTGGCAGAGAGGGAGCTGGGGGTGCTGGTAGAGAGGAGCTGAAGGTGAGGCAGCAGTGCCTAGGTGGGCAGCAGAGCCAATGGCATCCTGGGCTGGCTCAGGAGCAGTGTGGGCAGCAGGACAAGGGAGGTTCTTCTGCCCCAGTGCTCAGCACTGCTCAGGCCACACCTTGAGTGCTGTGTCCAGTTCTGGGCTCCTCAATTCAAGAGAGATGTTGAGGTGCTGGAAGGTGTTGAGAGAAGGGCAGCAAGGCTGGGGAGGGGCCTGGAGCACAGCCCTGTGAGGAGAGGCTGAGGGAGCTGGGGGTGTGCAGCCTGCAGAAGAGGAGGCTCAGGGCAGAGCTCGTTGCTGTCTGCAGCTACCTGAAGGGAGGCTGTAGCCAGGTGGGGTTGGTCTCATGCCAGGCAAGCAGCAACAGAACAAGGGGACACAGCCTCAAGCCATGACAGGGCAGGTCTAGGCTGGATGTTAGGAGGAAGTTGTTGTCAGAGAGAATGATTGGCTTTGGAATGGGCTGCCCAGGGAGGTGGTGGAGTCGCCGCCCCTGGAGGTGTTGAAGCCAAGCCTGGCTGGGGCACTTAGTGCCATGGTCTGGTTGATTGTCTACGGCTGGGTGCTAGGTTGGACCAAATGAACTTGGAGCTCTCTTCCAACCTGGTTGATTCTATGATTCTGTGATTTTCATCTTGTGCATCTTCAGGGGAAAGAAGCAGGTATCAGGTGACACTTTAGGTGTCCTGTGTGATCAGAGGCATCTGCATGAGATTGGCAGATACGAGGTGAGACCTGTGCAGGACCTGTGCTACGTCTTCAGTGGCGACTAGAAGCCAGGTGATATGCACTAGAGGCATGTTGAAGGGCATGATTTAGGCACTCACATTCCTTGCTGTGCATCTGCACCCTCAGTGTCTCCATCAGATTGGTCACTCTGGGCCATTCTTCCATTTGGGAAAGAGACATAAGTATTTTCAAGGTGTCTTTTAGTCCAACAGGTTTAGACACCTCTTTCAGGAAGAGGTGAGTTGTTCCCCAGACACACAGATTGCCATAACGAGATTTCTGTGCCTTCAAAGGCAACTCAGGCATAGACACTGACATGCAATCAGGTGACCCTCATCCCAGATCTGCTCTGTCTTGTGTTGATATTAGCTCAATACCAAGAAAGCAGCAACCCACAGACCCATTTTTACTTGTAATTACAGCAGTGTTGATGAGATTAGATTCAGAACCATGATTTGGCAGGTGTCCCCCAAAGTAAGCTCTGGCAGATATTCATTATGGTAACGTTTTCATGGCTCCCTGTGTGAAAACAAGAGTTTCAGTTAAGAGTTATTTGCTTGGATTCAAGCCAATGGCAAAGGGCTTCGATTTTAAGAGGGTGTCCCACGATGCTTTCAATGACAATGAGGTGAGTAAGAGATGTTTTGGCTTGCTGGCAATGCTGAAAGACAATGACACACATCTATATTGTTCCTGATCGAATAAAAAACTTACCCTCAGTCCCAGACAAAACATTTCAGTTCCCTCTTAAGCATTTTCACATTAAGAAGAAAAATAGAGTGAAAGGAAACCTCTGAGCAAAGAGACGTTTCATAGTGAAATCCATCTCCAGCAACTTATGCTTTATAATTCTAAATGAATTCATTTGGCAAAAGTGACAGAAATTCACAGTGTTGCTGCTTTCCCCTCTGCCCCTCACCAGAAAGAGCATTTGGTCCCCTGAAAATATGCCCACACTGTTGCAGCCACAGCATTGAGAAAGCCTTTGGATCCTTGCTGGCAGGATGGGAGAGACCTGGGGTGGCCCCTGCAGGTTGGCAACAGCATAGAATCATAGAATCAAGCAGGTTGGAAGAGACCTCCAAGATCATCCAGTCCAACCTAGCACCCAGCCCTGGCCAATCAACCAGACCATGGCACTAAGTGCCCCAGCCAGGCTTGGCTTCAACACCTCCAGGGATGGTGACTCCACCACCTCCCTGGGCAGCCCATTCCAATGCCAATCACTCTCTCTGACAACAACTTCCTCCTAACATCCAGCCTAGACTTCCGCCAGCACAACTTGAGACTGTGTCCCCTTGTTCTGTTGCTGCTTGCCTGGCATGAGACCAACCCCACCTGGCTACAGCCTCCTTTCAGGTAGCTGTAGACAGCAATGAGCTCTGCCCTGAGCCTCCTCTTCTGCAGGCTGCACACCCCCAGCTCCCTCAGACTCCCCTCATAGGGTTTGTGTTCTAGACCTTTCACCAGCTTTGTTGCCCCTCTCTGGACACCTTCCATCACCTCAACATCTCTCTTGAATTGAGGAGCCCACAACTGGACACAGCACTCAAGCTGTGTCCTGAGCAGTGCTGAGCACAGGGGCAGAAGAACCTCCCTTGTCCTGCTGGCCACACTGCTCCTGAGCCAGCCTAGGATGCCATTGGCTCTGCTGCCCACCTAGGCACTCTGCTGCCTCGTCTTCAGCTCCTCTCTCCCAGCTCCCCCAGATCCCTTTCTTCCTGGCTGCTCTCAGCTACTCTGTCCCCAGCCTGTAGTGCTGCTTGGGGTTGTTGCGGCCAAAGTGCAGAATCCTGCCCTTGGCCTTGTTCAATCTCATCCCATTGGCCTCTGCCCACCCATCCAGCCTGGCCAGGTCCCTCTGCAGGGCTCTCCTACCCTCCAACAGATCAGCACCTGCACCTAGCTTGGTGTCATAAAGGCAGGTCAAAGGCTTTTGGAAACCTCTTCCTCCACAATACTTTCACGAGGTGAATGTTTCTGGTGTTATTTGCAGCACCATCATATGTCGTGGCAAATGCCAGGGACAATCAGACCCAGACAGGGAAATTGAGTATAAATAGATGAGGGAATTCCTGGCATTAGTTCTGGAGCAGTTTGAGACTGGAACAAGTGAAAAATAAAATTTCTCTCAAAAGAGAGTTTCCTGTAAGTAAATTTCCCCCATCCCTCTCCCCCTCCCCCCTCCTTTTCTTTCTCCAGATTCCATTTTTTTTTTCCAGTAGGGAGAATCCCACAGTTTCAAGTGAGCTCAACCAGTTTTGCTGAACTGGCCTGATTTGGGATGCAAAGTGACCTCTGAAAGACAGGAATTTCCCGCGGGAGCAGAGATTTTCTGAGTTCAGCTCATTTCTAGAGAACCCTCACACAGGAATGGCCTAAAGCAAACAAACAAACAGCCACTCTCACCGTGCAGACAAAAGAGCCACATGGTAAGTAGGTTAATTTGGCTGGGGTTCCCTGGTGGCAGCTCTTCTTCCTCTTTTATGCCCAGGGAAACTTGTGCAGCCATCAGCTCTGCAGCCAGGGCAGTGACAAGCTTCCCCTCAAGGCAAAAATAAACTTACATCTATATAAATGCTGAGATCCTTTCCTACAGAGTCCAACCCAGGGGCAGGCTGGCATGGCCTGATGCAGCTCCACTGACCTCATCAGAGCATCCCAGCAAAAGGATCATCTCCTTTTACATGGGAAAATATTCATTTTTCCAGCAAAGCTAAGTCCCTGAAGGATTTTTCAGTTGGCTCCACAAAGCAGCTGATATCCCAGATGGGACTTCATAGCTGTGGCTGGATGCTAAGAGGCTGCCAGCTGGTGATGCATCCCTGCTGGTGAGGTATCAGCACATTACTGGTGAACACTGGCAAACGTGCCAAAGCTGGAAGCCTGAGGGGAGTATGATGTGGATGTGTGTAAGTGAATCTGGATGGAGGGAGCTAGCTACTTCTCATTCTCTGGTGGAAGGTAGGAGAGCCCTGCAGAGGGACCTAGAAAGTCTGGATGGGTGGGCCGAGGCCAATGGAATGAGATTGAACAAGGCCAAGGGCAGGATTCTGCACTTTGGCCGCAACAACCCCAAGCAGCACTACAGGCTGGGGGCAGAGTGGCTGAGAGCAGCCAGGGAGAGAGGAACCTGGGGGTGCTGGGAGAGAGGAGCTGAAGATGAGGCAGCAGAGTGCCCAGGTGGGCAGCAGAGCCAATGGCATCCTNGGAGAAGAGGAGGCTCAGGGCAGACCTCTTTCCTGTCTACAACTACCTGAAGGGAGGCTGTAGCCAGGTGGGGTTGGTCTCTTCTGCCAGGCAAGCAGCAACAGAAGGGGACACAGCCTCAAGTTGTGCTGGCGGAGGTCTAGGCTGGATGTTAGGAGGAAGTTGTTGTCAGAGAGAGTTATTGGCATTGGAATGGGCTGCTCAGGGAGGTGGTGGAGTCGCTGTCCCTGGAGGTGTTCAAGGAAAGCCTGGCTGAGGCACTTAGTGCCATGGTCTGCTTGACTGGATATGGCTGGGTGCTATGTTGGACTGGATGAGCTTGGAGGTCTCTTCCAACCTGGTTGGTTCTATTCTATTCATTGTCTCTGTTCCCATGACATGACTGCAAGGAGACATCCAGACCTGACAAAAACCTGGGCAGGGCAGCCTTAAGGCAGCTGATGGGGAGAGCCAGACCGCCAGGTACAGAGCACTGCTGATTTTCTCTGCTGGAAAGTTGCTGCCATAGAGCCATAGAATGATTTGGATTGGATGGGACCTTTTAAAGTCATACAGTAGAACTCCCCTGCAGTCAGCAGGCATGCTTCAACTACATCAGATTGCTCAGAGGTCTGTCCATCCTGACCTGGAACATTTCTAGGGATCACAGAATCAGAGAATCAGCCAGGTTGGAAGAGACCTCCAAGCTCATCCAGCCCAACCTAGCACCCAGCCCTAGACAATCAACCTGATCATGGCACTAAGTGCCCCAGCCAGGCTTTGCTTGAGCACCTCCAGAGACAGTGACTCCACCACCTCCCTGGGCAGCCCATTCCAATGCCAAATCACTCTCTCTATGAAGAACTTCCTCCTAACATCTAGCCTATACCATGTAACTATGACCTCTAGCAGCAGCCCCAGGGTGAGACAGGGACAGGGATGACATTGAGGATAGCAGTACTCCTCATGGAACTGAGTGCCCCAGAGGGAGCAAGAACTGGACCATGGATGGAGCATCTACCCTCTCTCTGGGCAACCTGGACTAGCCTTAACCCCTTAGTTTAAAAAAGTTCTCCCCTCCATCTGCTCTAAATCTCCCTCTTTTACTTTAAACCCCCTTATCCTGTTGCAACTGTATGTGTAGGGCATGGGATGCAGGGTTGAGTGCTTCTGCTTCCTTACAACAAAGACAAACATCGTCTCTGAGCACTGCAGTATTGGTCCTGAAGTATTTCCGTGCTGAACTTCGGCCTTCCTTCAGCTGTGGTTAGAGGAACAGTCCTTTACCTCTCGTCTGAGGGTAGCAAACTGCCCTGCAAGCAATTAAGACTCACAATCCCCCAGTGAGCTGGGGAATAATTATCTCCTCATTTTTACCTGTCTGGAAAATGACACAGAAATGAATTGACTTCTTCAAGGTCACTCAGCGTGTCAGTGGGAGAGTTGAAAATGAGACTCAGGAGTCCTGACTGCTGGTCCTTTCTAACCACTAGGTTCCTAACATCAGTTGCTGGAGAACCTGCTCTTAGGCTTTACAGTTTTGATTAAAGATTCCAAAAATGTTGGAGCTTTAAAAGAAAAACTAATTCACTACAACTTGACCAAGGGATGCATGACTGAGCACAGCCCCTCTGGGAATACAAGCAGTGCTTCAGAAGAGCTGATCTGCCGCATGCTCTGCATACGCATCAGGTCTTAGGCTTGGTGCCAACTCACATGGACAGCAGGTCTGGCTCCTGCCATCGTGGGCAGCTCAGGCTGCTGGCAGGGCTTTGCATCTCAGTGTCCATGAGGTGAGGTCCTGAACTGAAGAAGCAGCAAGCTGTGGGCTTCTGTGGTGTTACTATGTGTTGGAAAGCATGCCATTTAGCTGTGTAGTACAAGCAACCAAGGCTTTGAGAGTAACACAGGCGATTCAGTGCATGCACCTCCTGCACTTCATGCAGAAGCACAGCACTGCATTGACTCTGCCCAAAGTCATCCTTCCACTGGGCTTCTCATCTCCTTCCCTGGGGTCCCACCCCACAGCTCTGCACTCTCACAAAGCTCAGTGACCCATTTCTGATACCACTCCATTTCTTCTTCCACCAGCAAACAGAAACTTGCTCCCAGAACTCCTGCTGCTCTCTCCTCGGTACAGCTCAGCCCTGTGAAGTGCCCTATAGCAAGGGTGGCAAGGCGACTGCAACCTACCCCTTTATTTGCTCCTGCCTGCTCTTCTCTCTCTGGAATCACCACTTCCAACCCCACCATCTCCAGCAGCAAGACCTGTCCCAGCTACGTGGCTGGAGCAGCCTGACTCTCTGTTACCCTCTAGTGCTGGACCAAGTGGACAACAGCCATCTGCCCAGCGAAAGTGGGTGCTGCAGGCAGCTCTAGATTGTCCTCTCCACTCCAAACCACTCCAAATTCAAGTCCTGCTCCCAGTGACTCATTGTAGGGTGCTGAGTTTCAGCCCCTGGATGGTTTGCTGAGACATTTGCTCAGGCACTCAGAGCGTGGCCAGGCAGGTTTGTCACCTGGCTTTTGGTAGCATGGGGAAGCATTTTTCTTGGCTTGATTGTCTGCCTGCTGTGGTTTTCTTTTTCTTCCTTCCTTTTTATTTCAGGCTCTCCCTGTCATCTTGACTTTTGTTCTCCAGACCTTGTCTGCTGTGGTTTTAGTGGAGGGACTGGTAGGTGGTTTGCCGGTGGAGAGGCTGATGGTGAAATGCCTGCCAGGAGCAATTAGGGAAAACTTGTTCTGTTGGAAACTCCTCTCTTTATAGGGAAAGCAATGCTGGAGAGAGGAGCCAAAGTTTGCTCCCATTCTGCACCAGTGAGGGCTGGAAGCTGGAAGATGGGGAAAAACTGAAGCTGCCTTCTGCTTTCCCACAGGCTCTGAGAATACTGCCACTGGTTTCCAAACAGCCAGGGCTTTCCCACTCTGCTAAGAAAGGAGACACTGAACATCTTGGATAAGGAAAAAGGCAGCCTGTGAGGCTGGGAGCAGAGTGCTGGTGGAGGGTGGAGTGAGGAGCTTGAAACAGGGATGAATTTCTTGGGGACGATGAACAATGGAATCCCTTGCTGAGCTCTAATCCTCTTCCACTCCTTGCTTTCTGGGGATGAGGGTTAGCTTTTTTCCCTAGCAGGGTTTGTCAGTGCTGGGCGCCCAAGTAAGATACAAGCCGGGGGCAGAGTGGTTGGAGAGCAGCCAGGCAGAGAGGGAGCTGGGGGTGCTGGTAGAGAGTAGCTGAAGATGAGGCAGCAGTGCCCAGGTGGGCAGCAGAGCCAATGGCATCCTGGGCTGGCTCAGGAGCAGTGTGGCCAGCAGGACAAGGGAGGTTCTTCTGCCCCTGTGCTCAGCACTGCTCAGGCCACACCTTGAGTGCTGTGTCCAGTTCTGGGCTCCTC
>WAAF01016393.1:198754-220114 GCA_013400475.1 Tricholaema leucomelas
ACTGGGTACTAGGTTGAACTGTGATGCCAGCAGGGCAAAGGAGGTGATTCTCCCCCTTTACTCTGCTCTCGTCAGACCCCACCTGGAGTACTGTGTGCAGTTCTGGAACCCCCAACACATGAAGGACATGGAACTGCTGGAGCCAGTCCAGAGGAGAGCCATGAAGATGCTGAGAGGGCTGCAGCAGCTCTGCTCTGAGGACAGGCTGAGAGAGTTGGGGCTCTGCAGCCTGGAGAAGAGAAGGCTTCGAGGAGACCTTGGAGTGGCTTTGCAGTATCTGAAGGGAGCCTACAGGAAGGCTGGGGAGGGACTACTGACAAGGTCTGGGAATGTCAGGATGAGGGGGAATGGGTTTAAACTGGAAGAGGGGAGATTTAGACTGGATGTTAGGAGGAAGTTCTTTACAGTGAGGGTGGTAAGACACTGGCACAGGTTGCCCAGGGAGGTTGTGGATGCTTCCTCCCTGGAGGCATTTAAGGCCAGTCTGGATGAGGCCTTGAGCAAGCTGCTCTAGTGGGAGGTGTCCCTGCCTATGGCAGGGGGTTGGAGCTGGATGATCCTTGAGGTCCTTTCCAACCTAAACCATTCTATGATTCTATGATTCTATGATGTTGGTGGTCTCTTCCAACCTGATTGATTCTATGGTTCTGTGATTCTATATCTTCTCAATCTGGCCTGGCCCTGAAAGCCAATGAGTTGACACTGCAAACACTTGTTAAGCTACTTTCTTTTTCATATTTCCCCATTGATTTTCTTTCTTAATGAGTGCTGCCAGTTCCTTATTTCACACATACTGACAAGGAATGCAACTTGCCCACCTGAAGAACCTACTAGCCACGTTGGGTATCAACTTGAAGTTGTGTAATCAAGAGTTTGCTTTGACCTCCCTATACATGTGGATCTGTTCTTCTGATAAGCTTAGCTTGTTTATGCATGGCATGCAGCTTGTGGTGTTCTGTCCTAGTGCATCTCGTTTGGCTGCTTTTGAAGCTGACTGAGTGTTCCCACTGACAGAACAAACATCAGTGCTCCTATAAATCCTTTACACGTGGAAAGCCTGCGATAAAGCACAGTGAGAGTGTCTTGTGTACACCAACCAGTGGGGTAAAGCAAACATCCTGCCAGATAGGTAAAGAGCTTTGAGAAACTTCATGGCCAGAAACACTGTTTGATCTGGGTTTGAGTCCAAGCATTTGCACACATAGGTGCCACAGAAGTTCACCCCTGAACTTCTGCATTGGATCCAGTGATGCATTCCTGAGTGGTGCATCTGTCCCTGGAAAACATGCAGGACACTGCTCTCTTGCCTCAGTGGAGGTGTATGGAGTGTTTCTCAGATGCTGTGGGAACATGAAGCATTCACACAGGTCTGGTAGGAAATGATGCAGACCTCCCTCTTGAAGCAGCTGCTAGAAGCTGGGCAAGATTAAGGGAGGTTATTTTGCCCCTGTACTCAGCACTGGTCAGGACACAGCTTGAGTGCTGTGTCCAGTTCTGGGATCCTCAATTCAAGAGAGATGTTGAGGTGCTGGAAGGTGTCCAGAGAAGGGCAGCAAGCCTGGGGAGGAGTCCTGGAGCACAGCCCTGTGAGGAGAGGCTGAGGGAGCTGGGGGTGTGCAGCCTGCAGAAGAGGAGGCTCAGGGCAGAGCTCATTGCTGTCTGCAGCTCCCTGAAGGGAGGCTGTAGCCAGGTGGGGTTGGTCTCTTCTGCCAGGCAAGCAGCAATAGAACAAGAGGACAGAGTCTCAAGTTGTGCCAGGGCAGGTCTAGGCTGGATGTTAGGAGGAAGTTGTTGTCAGAGAGAGTGATTGGCATTGGAATGGGCTGCCCAGGGAGGTGGTGGAGTCACCATCCCTGGAGGTGTTGAAGCCAAGCCTGGCTGGGGCACTTAGTGCCATGGTCTGGTTGATTGTCCAGGGCTGGGTGCTAGGTTGGACTGGATGATCTTGGAGGTCTCTTCCAACCTGCTTGATTCTGTGATTCTATGAAATGTCTTGACATAGCCTAACAAGATTCAGCTGCACTTCTCCTAAGAAAAGATTGGATGAGGCACTTAGTGCCATGGTCTGGCTGACTGGATAGGGCTGGGTGCTAGGTTGGACTGGATGATCTTGGAGGTCTCTTCCAACCTGCTTGATTCTATGATACCATCATTCTATGATAAGATACCCCCAAACCCCTGAAGAGGTGTGAGAGATCTATGTGTTGTTGTCAGTGGAGTTGAGCTCCTGGCATAGTTCAGCTCACAGATGGAGCCAGCTAAATTGAAGTGTCTGCAGAGTAGTATCCACATAATCATTCAGTGTCTGAGTTGCAGTAAGTGGAGATCTTATCCATCAATGATCAGATGAACTTCTCCATTGACTGCATTAGGAAGGACTCTGTTTTCTAAGTATTGGCAACTTTTGCTCTGTGGGATGCTCCAGGTTATACAGAGAGCTGATATTCAGGATACTTGTGGCACCTGCAGGGGCAGACAGGACAAAGCACTTAAAAAGGACCTAGATCTGGATAAGATCAAAGTTCAGAGAGGTAGAGATCTCCATAGCTCTTTAATCTTATCTACTAGCAGATATCTGTGCAGATACCTAACATACCCAAGGAGCACTTTACATGTCTGCATGGAAACCAAGCTGAGCACCAAAACTGGAGTTCTTCTTTCCTATCTAGTCATACTCTAATTATATCTAGAGTGGCTACTTCTGGCTCCCTTTATCATAGTTAGGGAATTGTGTAGTCCAAGGGCATGATTCATCATAGAATCATAGAATCATAGAATGATTTAGGTTGGAAGGGACCTCAAGGATCATCCAGCTCCAACCCCCCGCCATAGGCAGGGACACCTCCCACTAGAGCAGCTTGCTCAAGGCCTCATCCAGCCTGGCCTTAAACACCTCCAGGGAGGAAGCATCCACAACCTCCCTGGGCAACCCATTCCAGTGTCTTACCTCACCCTCATCTGCTCAGTTTTAGATGTGTCCTCTAGGAAGACAAGAACAGCCCTTTGGTTCTCCTGATCACAGAGGCTAGATCTCTACAGGATCTCAAAGCTGCATAGCAAGGCAGGAGTCAGCACTGGCTTTTCCCTCTAGATAGCATTGTTTAATCAGAAGAATTGCATCTTCAGGAGCTAGGCAGTTCAGCGGTGCCTTTGGTAGGATTTTCCCTGTGACCAGTAGTTGTCTCACCTGAATTTGCTTGGTTTGAACTTCTGGCTTCAGTTTATGTCCTGCTGCTCTCCTGTAGACTGAAGGATCCTTTCGCACTGCAAGGAGAATCATAGAATCACAGAATCAAGCAGGTTGGAAGAGACCTCCAAGCTCATCCAGTCCAACCTAGCACTCAGCCCTAGCCAATCAACCAGACTGTGATGGTTTGGGTGTTCCCTGCCTCCCCATACTTTGGAAATCACCCAGACTAGGCTCAGCCAGCTCTGGAAATTGCATGAATTATTGTATTTACAACTTAGCAGAATATACATTACATATATACAGCTACAGACAGAAATACACAAGGTAAAAGGTAATAATGAAACACAACAGCCCTCCCAGTAACCTGAGTCCCCAGGAGGGGCTCCCAACCATCCTTTCACCTTCCCCCTACCCCTCTCAACCTTACCCCAGTCCCAAGGAGGTTCAGCCAGGGGGTTAGGAAGCAGAGTGGATTAATTAAAGAAACAGCAGAGAGAGAGAGAGAGCTAGAGGCAGAAAATGCAGCTCAGCCAGTTCCCCAGCAGAAGTGGAGAATGCCTTATCTATGCTTTGATTCTTATTTTTATTCATCTCAGCAAGCCTATGAGTGAAGTGGACATCAGCCTGGTTTTCCTTTCACAGCCTGTAATCTAGTTCTTCTCACCAAAACATTCTAGCTAGCTTCAAACTAGCACACAGACCATGGGGTAAGTGGCTTTGCTTGAACACCTCCAGGGACGGTGACTCCACCACCTCCCTGGGCAGCTCATTCCAATGCCAATCACTCTCTCTGCCAACAACTTCCTCCTAACATCCAGCCTAGACCTGCCCTGGCACAACTTGAGACTGTGTCCCCTTGTTCTGTTGCTGGGTACCTGGCAGCAGAGCCCAATCCCACCTGGCTACAGCCTCCCTTCAGGGAGCTGCAGGCAGCAATGAGGTCTGCCCTGAGCCTCCTCTTCTGCAGGCTGCACACCCCCAGCTCCCTCAGCCTCTCCTCACAGGGCTTTGAGTTGTATATTGTGTTCATCTCATTGATAAAACAAAGAAGTGAAGCTGCCCAAGGCCTTGCAAGATGGCTTAAAATCTGTTAGAACTGAGATAACACAGGGCTGGACAGATTGTTTCTGTCAGCAAGGACAATGAGGCAGGTCACGAAGTAACTCAGTGTCATGAGATAAGTGACTGTCTGAGATGGTTATCAAGCAACCACCTACAACAAAGGGAGGCAAAGCTACCTGTAAGCCACGTACCAGTGGCAGAAGCTGACTCTGTGTTGAAGGGTGTCACAGAATGTCCAAAGAGAGTCCCTCAAAATGGAGAGACTGTCCAATGGGCATGGTCACAGGAGCGCTGAGAGCAGGAGAGTGAGCATACAGGTGACTTTCCTGTCTTATATGGATAATGGATTGCAGCTGTGAACTGAGAAATAGACTTCAGTTCTAGAGTCCAAAATCACTTTCTCAATGAGCAGAGCTGCACTGTGGAGACCTTCATGCTACAATATTTTCTTCTAGTGGAAGGAGCTCTGACTTTTGATAAATGTTTCAGCATAAGCCAGGACAGATGCTCTTCTTGAAACCTGCTGACTGATTTTCTCAGAAGACCTTCTTTTACCTCAGCTTTTAAAACAGGATGCTCAGTCTTCTCTGTTTCCCCCTTTGAAACTACACAACAGCTTCGAAGAGGCAATGGAGAAAGAATAGAATAGAATAGAATAGAATAGAATAGAATAGAATAGAATAGAATAGAATAGAATAGAATAGAGTAGCATAAAACTAACCAGGTTGGAAGAGACCTCCAAGATCATCCAGTCCAACCTAGCACCCAGCCCTATCCAGTCAACCAGAACATGGCACTAAGTGCCTCATCCAGGCTTGGCTTCAACACCTCCAGGGACGGCAACTCCACCACCTCCCTGGGCAGCCCATTCCAATGCCAATCACTCTCTCTGCCAACAACTTCCTCCTAACATCCAGCCCAGACCTTCCCTGCCACAACTTGAGACTCTGTCCCCTTGATCTGTTGCTGCTTGTCTGGCAGCAGAGCCCAACCCCACCTGGCTACAGCCTCCCTTCAGGGAGCTGCAGACAGCAATGAGCTCTGCCCTGAGCCTCCTCTTCTGCAGGCTGCACACCCCCAGCTCCCTCAGCCTCTCCTCACAGAGCTGTGCTCCAGGCCCCTCCCCAGCCTTGCTGCCCTTCTCTCAACACCTTCCAGCACCTCAACATCTCTCTTGAATTGAGGATCCCAGAACTGGACACAATACTCAAGGTGTGGCCTGAGAAGTGCTGAGTACAGGGGCAGAAGAACCTCCCTTGTCCTGCTGGCCACACTGCTCCTGAGCCAGCCCAGGATGCCATTGGCTCTCTTGGCCACCTGGGCACACTGCTGCCTCATCTTCAGCTACTATCCACTAGTACCCCCAGGTCCCTTTCCTCCTGGCTGCTCTCCAGCCACTTTGTCCCCAGCCTGTACCATAGGCACAGTGCAGTTGAGAGGAGGGAAAGCTGAATGCGATTGTGTGATTATATGGTGGTCTCCTCTCCTTCTGAATAGGTCCTAACACCATTCCTAACCTCACTAGCTGTGATCTTGGCCTTGTATCTCACGGGAGAGATGCTAAGGCAGGCAGATAGGATACCTGAAGGCAGTGGGATTTGAGGCTGAGGGAGAGAGAAGACCCTTGATGCTGGATATTGCACATCAAGATAAAAACTTGAACAATGAAAAGATTCCAGGTCAGGTAGGTTGGGGCTCTGAGCAACCTGATCTAGTTGAAGATGTCCCTGCCTGACTGCAGAGGAGTTGGACTAGATGACCTTTAAAGGCCTCTTCCAACCCAAACATTCTATGATCTATGGCAACCCAGAAAAGAAGGTTAAGACATCCCCTACTCACTATCACCAAGTGTCTCTGATCTCAGGTGGAGCCTCTGCGCTCCACAACCTTCCTGGAGGTGTTCAAGGCCAGGTTGGATGAGGTCTTGAGCGACCTGTTCTAGTGGGAAGTGTCCCTGCCTCTGGCAGGGTGTTGGAACTGGATGATCCTTGAACTCCCTTCCAACCTAACCCATTCTATGAATTCCCTTGGAACTGATTTTGTGCTGAAGCTTGCAAAGCAGCCAGAGACTCACATGCAGCACAGGAATCCTGTCCTTAAGGCAACCTCCATTGCCAAACCTGAGAGCAGGAGTGGGACTTCCTTGCTGGAAACATCACAGTGGTACCCTGGTCAGTGAAAAAAGTAAGACCTCATGTAGTCCTCTTTCCAGGCACAGTTCAGTTGAATCTTAATCAGCCTCACTCAAGCCTCCCCCCATGACAGCAAATGTCACTTGTAATGTGTGTAATTTGTGCCTGCAGGCTTCTGTCACCCAGGTCACATACAGACCTGTGCTCCCTGCTGTTCCCTCCTCTGTGTTGAAAGGATGTGCTTTTGGGTTGCCTGGCATTCCAGTGAGGCACTCACTGAGCTGGGGCCTCGCTGGAACATGCGTGGGCTGCTGAGCCTTTGGGAGACAGGAATGTCCCTGCAGCTGGGTAGAGGTAAGGCCAGGCACAAATCCAGGCTGGGCAGTGAGTGGCTGGAGAGCAGCCCTGAGGAGAGGGACTTGGGGGTACTGCTGAAGGAGAAGCTCAACAGGAGCCAGCAGTGTGCTCTTGCAGCCCAGAAAGCCAAGCAGAGCCTGGGCTGCAGCAGGAGAAGTGTGGCCAGCAGGGACAGGGAGGTGATTCTCCTCCTCTACTCCACTCTGCTGAGACCCCACCTGGAGTACTGCATCCAGTTCTGGAGTCCCTATGAAAAGAGGGATGTGGAGATGCTGGAGTGTGTCCAGAGCAGGGCCAGGAGGATGCTCAGAGGGCTGCAGCAGCTCTGCTGTGAGCACAGACTGAAAGAGTTGGGGCTGTGCAGGCTGCAGAAGAGGAGGCTCCCAGGTGACCTTCTTGTGGCCTTCCAGGATCTGAAAGGGGGCTACAAAAAAGCTGGGGAGGGACTTTTTAGGCTGTGAGGGAGTGCCAGGACTGGGGGGAATGGAGCAAAGCTGGAGGTGGAGAGAGTCAGCCTGGATGTGAGGAGGAAGTTGTTGAGCATGAGAGTGGTGAGAGGCTGGAATGGGTTGCTCAGGGAGGTGGTTGAGGCCCCATGGCTGGAGGTTTAAGGCCAGGCTGGCTGAGGCTCTGTGCAGCCTGCTCTAGGGTAGGGTGTCCCTGCCCATGGCAGGAGGTTGGAACTGGCTGATCTGTGTGGTCCTTTTCAACCCTGACTGATTGATTCTGTGATTGTATGTCCACTCTGCTGCAGCTGCCACCTCTGCGCTTGGCTCCCTGCGGGTGTCTGCCAGCTCTCAGTGGCTGTGAGCCCACAGGATCTGCGGGGGGAGAGATTTCTTGTTTGTTTTCAGGAAGATATTCCCTGCTTTTGCCCTTAGACTTGTGCTCTTCCTGGCTTATAGACTGCTTCTTACTCCCTCGGCATCGCTGCATTTGCAACACAGATGGTGCTCACAGCATCCTGCCTTACCAGCCTGACCTGGCAGCAATCTCTTTTCCTCTAACTGGAAAGCTGACACTGCTGGTCACCCTGCATCCTGCAAACCCAATCCGTGGGGAAGGGAGCTGTGAAACCCTCGGGGACAGACTGGCTGGAGACCAGCCAGGAAGAAAGGGACCTGGGGGTACTGGTGGATAGTAGGCTGAAGATGAGGCAGCAGTGTGCCCAGGTGGCCAAGAGAGCCAATGGCATCCTGGGCTGGCTCAGGAGCAGTGTGGGCAGCAGGACAAGGGAGGTTCTTCTGCCCCTGTGCTCAGCACTGCTCAGGCCACACCTTGAGTGCTGTGACCAGTTCTGGGATCCTCAATTCAAGAGAGATGTTGAAGTGCTGGAAGGTGTTGAGAGAAGGGCAGCAAGGCTGGGGAGGGGCCTGGAGCACAGCCCTGTGAGGAGAGGCTGAGGGAGGTGGGGGTGTGCAGCCTGCAGAAGAGGAGGCTCAGGGCAGAGCTCATTGCTGTCTGCAGCTACCTGAAGGGAGGCTGTAGCCAGGTGGGGTTGGGCTCTGCTGCCAGACAAGCAGCAACAGATCAAGGGGACAGAGTCTCAAGTTGTGGCAGGGAAGGTCTAGGCTGGATGTTAGGAGGAAGTTGTTGTCAGAGAGAGTGATTGGCATTGGAATGGGCTGCCCAGGGAGGGGGGGGAGTCACCGTCCCTGGAGGTGTTCGAGAAAAGCCTGGCTGGGGCACTTAGTGCCATGGTCTGGTTGATTGGCCAGGGCTGGGTGCTAGGTTGGACTGGATGCGCTTGGAGGTCTCTTCCAACCTGGTTGATTCTATGATTCTATGATTAAATAACTTCACAGCACCATCCAACTGAACAAGTGCTGAACAAGTGCTTCATCATTTTAGGAAGTGAAATTTGAGCTTCTCTGGTGTGCCAGCCCAGCAGACGCCTCCTGAAGCTTGTTTGTAAATGAAGTGGGTGTATGGCTCTCCTGGAGGTCAGGCAGAGGTGCCTGTAAAGTGCTCTGATGAATGAGAGTCATAATCCGCTGGTAGCCCTCAGCTCTGGATGATCCTAGGAGGCAATTCCATTGCTTACTGTGTTTCAAAGACAATAGTGGATGAAAGGCACTGTGGTAAACTCTAGACACTCCTGCCAGGGCTGAGGCCCCATTTAGCAATCAAGAACAATGGCATTTTACACGTTTTACAAAGCACTCTGAGATGTGCTTGTGCTGAGTGCCTCAGAGAAGCCAACTATTGCTGTGATTATTTATTCCAGTGTCAGAAACGTGTCCCTACCTAGTAGTAGATGGATGTCACCATAGAGACCTCACAATGCCATCAGTCAAATCATAGCAGAAAGGCAGTATCCAAGTGCATCTGAGGGGGGGTAAAGTGACTCAACACACTGCAACAGTATGTGGAAGAGGTGGGACTGATTTCATAGCTTCCTTCTATGTTACTCATAACAATACTGTGTTGCTTCTTGAGTTGAATTCCTGCTGGGACCCAGCACGTTCATGTAAACACCTGGGACAAGGAGAGGATTTCTCTTAACTGTTTTGGGGGTCTTAAAACTGAGTTCTTCTGTACCCTTTTCTTTCAGGTGAAATGCATGCTCTGAAATCTTGTTGGAAAAGGAAGAAAGCTTGAAAACCTGAACCCAGGTGAGGGACACTGGATTTGCTCAGCCAGATAATGTGTGAACAGAACAAGAACCAGGTCCTCATCAGATCCAAGCCTGTCCTTAACTAGACACTCTTTAATCTGTGGCAATTAAGTAAATTAGAGTTCAGTGGAAATGGTGAAGCTGCTCAGCACTTTGGTGAGTCATCTTCTTGATGGCTCCACTGTCAGTGCCAGCCTGATGCTCCTCTGTGCAGTCCTTGGAGGCAGCACTGAGGTGAGCTGATGGACCAGTCTAGAGAAGCTCGTCTTGTTGAGGCTTAGGTCAGCCATCAAGAGAGGACCTCAAGTTTCAGACATGTCAATCTCTTGCTTTCTGTGAGGGGTAGTGAAAGCAAGTTTCATGTCCCAGAGCTATGATCTGTGATGCCATCACTTAGCATTGTAAATTCCCTTGTGGGTCTTCTCCTGCTCCCACTGAAGACTTTTGACACCATCTTACCTGAGGGTAAGCCTAGATTTGTAAGGAGAACCCAGCAGGAGGGGTTTTGAGGAGGAAACACTTTTCCTAGGGATCTTTTTGCCGAGTAGTTTGCATTTTGGTACCAAATTGCTGAGGCCTTGCTTCAAAACCGAGCTAAGCAGGGATCCTCCTTGCAACACTTTTGTCTACTCCTCTTTTACCTCACTTTGTGCTACAAAACAGCTCCTCCTCAGGTGCCATCAATAAATAAATGCTTCCTTTTGTCCTATTCTTCTTCAAGCCATCCCAAGGGAATGAGTGAGCACTTTATGAAGTTGTTAATGAAGTGATGGTAAATATAAAGCCTTGGTGGAAAGCTGTGGTGCAGGAACAGCTTGCCCGATTTTCTTAGAGCAATGGGGAGGTTGTGGGTTGTGTGTCATTAATAAAACATCTTCTTCTGTGGGGTTTAATTGTTTCTCTCTTCTCAGTTAAGATCATTACCTCTGCTTACATAAAAAGGCAGCTAGCTTCATGGAGGCTCTTGTGATAAGCATTGTTGGAGCCATCATCTGCCAGAGGATCTTGGCAATTAACGGTTTGTTTAGATTCCAGTGCCTAATTGTCTTTGCATTCTTGACTGACTGTTGCTTAGATCCTGATGGGACGTTTGCAAAGTAAACAGGAGGGCAGTGGGAAATTAATTCATCACAAATACTCATCAGCCAGGTGTGCTTTAGTGCTGTCACTTCCCAGTAGTGCCACGTGGAGAATGACTGTCACAGGCTCACAGGATATTAGGGGTTGGAAGGGACCCAAGGAGATCATCGAGTCCAAACCCTCTGCAAGAGCAGGACCACACAATCTAGCACAGATCATACAGAACACATCCAGACAGGCCTTGAAAGGCTCCAGAGAAGGAGACCCCACAGCCTCTCTGGGCAGCCTGTGCCAGTGCTCTGGGACCCTTCCAGTCAAGAAGTTCCCCCTTGTGTTGAGCTGGAACCTCCTGTACTGCAACTTACACCCATTGCTCCTTGTCCTATCCCAGGGAGCAGTGAGCAGAGCCTGTCCCCCCACTCCTGACCCCCAGACCTCAGATCTTTCTAAACATTTATTAAGTCTCCTCTCAGTCTTCTCCTCTCCAGACTAAGCAGCCCCTGGTCCCTCAGCCTCTCCTCATCAGGCAGTGCCCTCCAGTCCCCTCATAATCCTCGTAGCCCCCTGCTGGACCCTCTCCAGCAGATCCTTGCTCCTCTTTAACTTGGGAGCCCAAAACTGAAGGCAGATTCAAGATGAGGTCTCAGCAGTGCAGAGTAGAGGAGGAGGAGAACCTCCCTTGATCTGCTGGACACACTCTGCTTAATACACCCCAGGACCCCATTGGCCTTCTTGGCCACAAGGGCACATTGCTGTGCCATGGATGTTCTCCATCAGCTCTCCCAGGTCCCTCTCCACAGGGCTGCTCTCCAGCAGTCACCTCCCAGCCTGTACTGGTGGAGTTTATTATTCCTCCCCAGGTGCAGGACTCTGCACTTGGCCTTGGTGAACCTCATCTGTGCCCAGCTCTGTCTGACCAGGTCTCTCTGGATGGCAGCACAGCCTGCAGCTGTCTCAGCCAAGCCTCCCAGCTTGGTGTCATCAGCAAACTTGCTGAGCAGACACTCTGTCCCCTCATCAATGTCATCGATGTCATCATACAGGAAAGCAGCATCTCCTTGCTGGACATCTGGGCTGGTACTTTGTAGCAGTTTACAGTGTGTAGTGCTGGCACAAGGGTTTATGAATAGGACTCAATGCCTTTTATCATAGAATCACAGAATCAAGCAGGTCGGAAGAGACCTCCAAGCTCATCCAGTCCAACCTAGCACACACCCTGTCCAATCAACTAGACCTAGATGCACACTAAGTGCCTCATCCAGTGTTTTCTTGAACACCTCCAGATCCCTGAGGTTTCTTTCTGTTGGTTCTTCTGAGCACCATGTTGTGTGGTGTTACAGAGTGTCTGTATGGGAAGGATTAAGAGATCTGATGCCACTAAAGCTTTACAGGCCAACTGACACCTTTCCTTTTCAGCTCTCAGTCTGACCAAATCTTCACCCCAAAGCACTGCACTCCCTGGGTTCTTTCCCCTCTAGAGTGGTATGTGATCTCCTCTCTCCTTGTCCTTGCTGCAGCTCTGCAGCTTATTTCATAGAATTATAGAATCATAGAATCAAGCAGATTGGAAGAGACCTCCAAGATCATCCAGTCCAACCTAGCACCCAGCCCTATCCAGTCAAACAGACCATGGCACTAAATGCCTCATCCAGTCTTTTCTTGAACACCTCCAGGGATGGTGACTCCACCACCTCCCTGGGCAGCCCATTCCAATGGCAAATCACTCTTGTGCTGCTGTCTCACCTAATTTTATGGGGAGATCTGAAATAGTTGGTCTTTGTGTTCTCTACCCTCAAAGTCACTGTGGCTTCTGATGCTCAGAGAAGTACATCAGTGCAGACATAAAAAGGGTGTTGTAAATATGGAAGAAACTCTGAAAATATGATTCAGGTGAAGCTCTGAAATAAAGAGGGGGAAAAAGGGAACAGAAAGGGAACATAAGAAAGAAGTATCCAGTATATAAAAGACAAACAAACTCCCCCACAACCAAATCACTGTGACATATATCTCAGTAGATGCAAATGCTGAGGAGATGAAGGGACCAATGGGTCTGCTCCCTCTGCTTCAAAGCCAATGGGTCCTGGCATCAGCTTTGTCTGGAGTGTCACTTTGCAAGCAGGAAAGCATTTAGTAAAATTGCAATCTGACATCCTAAAGTGTGGAGCTAATTTCAGTCAATGACCTGCCTCTGAGAGTGGTAGATAAGTGCACATCCTCGCTGAAGAGGTTAAGGCTGTCAGAGCCCATCCATGGAATGAGGGATAAAAATGTTGTTGTAAACCCCTACGTGCTTTGAGGACAAACAGTGAGAAATGCCTCCTTGGAAGGTGTCTGTCTGTGCCACAGGAGGCACCGACTAGAGCTGGGATCTCAAACAGTAAGTAGAGGTTTTCATACCTCACTGACTTTATGACCCATAAGAGCTTTCATGGTTCTCTGCTCTAATCAGATCTCATGCCTCAGGACAGAAAGCATTCTGGCATCAGAAAGGAATCTGTCCTCCACACACCACAGATGCCCACAGGTGACCAAGGAGAAGGTTCATTGTGTAAAGCTCCCCTCTGAAACATCCACTGTGGGTGCCTGCTGGTATCATTGCTTTCAGCCCAGATGTTAGGTAGCTGCTAATTGCAGGATGACAAGCCAGTGGTTCCCAGTCCTACTGCTGGTTATTTTTGGGCAGCCCCCTGTTACTGTGGTGACAGCCCAGGAGTGTGCAGTGGGAGGTGCCTTTGGGCACTTTAATTTGTGGAAACGTGCTGTGTTCCTGGCTCTGCTGGCAGCAGCTGAAGGGAGGGCTGCTGCCTTCCAGCTGCGTCACCGAGCCAGCGGAGCAGCACGAAATGAGGCTGAGCGATGGTAGGGCAAAGGGAGAGCAGTCCCCTGGGCCTAGCTGCCCAGTGCTGCTGGTAGGTGAAGGTCTCACCTGTCAGGATGGAGATTTGCTAAATATCTGACTTGTCTGAGTTGCTATAATTGACTTCATGTGGGTCTTGCTTTACTGCAGGGGGCTTGGGCTTGTTAAAGGCTCCTTCCTGCCCAACGTATTCTGTGAGCCTATGATTCTATGAAACTGGAGGCATGCTGGGATGTTGGGAACTCAGAGAGATTCTCCTTTCCCAAGGTCTTGTGCTTTGATGGATCACCAAGCAAGAATTCTTTTGCAAGTTACCATGGGTGGGAGTCAGCTTGCAGGGTAAGGCTTAAATTTAGATGCTTTGGGATAGGTGTGTTCATGTGACCCAGCATCTGCAGGAGGAACTTAGCTGCCTGAACGTGATGCTTATAACTGAATCTCTTCTTTCCTCTGGTGAGACCTCACCTGGAGTGGTCTGTTCAGTTCTGGAGTCCTCAGCACAGGAGAAGCATAGACCTGCTGGAATGGAGCCAGAGGAGGTCACAAAAATGATGGGAGGGCTGGAACCTGTTTGCTGGGAGGACAGGCTGAGAGAGTTGGGGTTGTTCAGTGTGGAGAAGGGAAGGCTCCAGAGACATCTTATTGCAGCCTTTGGGTATTTAAAGTGGGCTAGGGGGAAGGTAGGGACAGTCTTTTTGGCATGGCCTGTTGTGACAGGGCAAGTGGTGGTGGTTTTAAACCAACAGGCATTTAAGGCCAGGCTGGATGAGGCCTTGAGCAAGCTGCTCTAGTGGGAGGTGTCCCTGCCTATGGCAGGGGGTTGGAGCTGGATGATCCTTGAGGTCCCTTCCAACCTAAACCATTCTATGATTCTATGATTTAGGCTAGAGAGCAGGAGGATATTTTTTACAGAGGGGGTGGTGAAACAATGACATTGGCTGCTCAGAAAGGGGGTAGAAGTCCCATCCCTGGAAACATTTCAGGGCAGGCTGGATGGGCATCTGAGCAACCTGGTCTAGTTGAGGGAGGTCTAGGCTGGATGTTAGGAGGAAGTTGTTGGCAGAGAGAGTGATTGGCATTGGAATGGGCTGCCCAGGGAGGTGGTGGAGTGGCCGTGCCTGGAGGTGTTGAAGCAAAGCCTGGCTGGGGCACTTAGTGCCATGGTCTGGTTGATTGGTCAGGGCTGGGTGCTAGGTTGGACTGGATGAGCTTGGAGGTATGTTCCAGCCTGCTTGATTCTGTGATTCTATGTCCTTGCTCTCTGAAGAGAGGGGTTGGACCAGATGACCTTTAAAGGTCCCTTTCAACCCCAAACTTTCTATGGTTCTATGACAAAGGCAAGGAACAGCAGCCTCTCTCTCCCTCTTGCTCACTTTCAGGCACCCATGGCTTATCTCTTGTGCTAACTGTCATCCTCCTCCTGTTTCTGCAAATTCTGTGCTTCCAAAATAGAAAAGGAGAAGAATGAAAAAAAAACAAAAAAAACCAAAACAAATCAAAACCCCAAATCCACTGCTTAAAAAGCCCCACAGAAAGAAAAAAAGGAGAAAAAAAAGGGAAGCTAAGATATAATTATGCCTCTTGGATAATATTTTCCCCTGATAATACTGGAAAAATACTAAACACATTCATGTGATGTTCCAGTGTGCAAGTATCTGCAGCACGTCTCCCTCCTGCTCACTCTCTTCCCCCTTCTCTGTTTGAGGAACAGAGAAGCCAGGTGGGTTGGGCTCTTCTGCCAGGCACCCAGCAACAGAACAAGAGGACACAGTCTGTAGTTGTGGCAGGGGAGGTCTAGGCTGGATGTTAGGAGGAAGTTGTTGGCAGAGAGAGTGATTGGCATTGGAATGGGCTGCCCAGGGAGGCGGTGGAGTCGCTGTCCCTGGAGGTGTTGAAGCCAAGCCTGGCTGGGGCACTTAGTGCCATGGTCTGGTTGACTGGCCAGGGCTGGGTGCTAGGTTGGGCTGGCTGAGCTTGGAGGTCTCTTCCAACCTGCTTGATTCTGTGATTCTATGTTCTGAAGACAATGCACCTATAGACAGCAAAGATGTCAGCCTGCAGTACTGATGTGCTCTGATGTAAGGATGGGTCCATCAACCACACCAACTGCAGAGTTACACCATTGCATCCCCCCAAATACTGACATTTGGAACCCTCTTTTCACCGTAATTTGGGTCTCCAGCTCCTTTCTGTGTACCTCTGAAGAATCAGAGGAATGGAAGGGGTTGGTGCTGCTGGACCATCCCTGCTGCCACCACAGCTCTGTTTCCCTATGAAAGCAGGGAAGTGGTAGGAGGGCAGGAGCTGTTCCCCCGAGGGCTACTGGATGGATGCCCCAATCTGGGGGTTGAATTAGGGGCGCAAAGCATCATGGTTTAAGTGAGATATAAGTTAATATAAGTGGTTTAAGTGAGGTCTAAGCAAGATGTTTTTGCAGTTCAGCAGCACGTCAGCCAACAAATAATTCCCCCCTGGCTACTTTGGCTCCTGCTCTCATTCCCTCCTCAATCAAGCCCTGCTGCTAATTGTGCTGTCAAAGCTCTGCAGGAAATTCCTGCTGCCTTCGTATGGAGGCTTCTCCTGCCACACTCCTGGGGTTAGAGGATCCCGTGCTTAATTTATTCACTGTTTTCAGACTCAGGTCCAAACAAGGACCTGTACTTTCCCTTTCACCTCTCCCCTGAGGTCTGCAGTAGCTGAGCTTTGAACCCTGCAGGGCATCACCGTGTTTTGCACTGATTTGACTGGAAGCTTCAGGTACTTAAGCATTTCTGCAGTCTTTGAGCACAAAAGTGCCCTTCTTCTCCCCTGCTTCCATCCCCTCTGTTATTCAAACACTGTTCCAAAAAATGTGAGGAATGAGCCATGTTGCTTATTTCTTTCTGGCACATTTCATGGTTTCCACAGCATTATTTTCCACCATGTTGCAGAAGGGCTCACTGCTGGGCATGGTCCTCAGCAGGCTCTTGAAAACCCAAGCTGGATTTAATGCCGTTGAGGGAACCTGAAAGCAGATCTGTGTGCCAAAGCCCACAGTCTGAATGCTGAATGTTTGCAGATCTCAGCATAAGAGACTTGATTGCTGCTTTGATGATGACCTGTGAGACCTTGGCAAAGCAGGCTTGAGTCCTCTACACAGGGTAGATGGTGCCATGGCATGTAACAATCCTATGTATCAGTACAGGTTGGGGACTGCCCTGCTAGAGAGCAGTGAAGGGAAGAAAGAGTTGGGAGTTCTGGTGGATGGAAGGATGGCCATGAGCCAGCAGTGTGCTCTCATGGCCAGGAGGGCCAGTGCCACTCTGGGCTGGATTAGTGGATCAAGGGAGGCTCTCTTGCCCCTCTACTCTGTCCTGGTGAGGCCTCATCTGGAGTACTGTGTCCAGTTCTGGGCCCCCTAACTCAAGAAGGACAGGAGCAGCTTGAGAGAGTCCAGCACAGAGCCAAAAAAATGAGTAAGGAAGTTGAACAACTTCCTTAGGAGGGGAACCTGAGGGATCTGGGGCTGGGAGCTTGGAGAGGAGGAAACTAAAGGGTGACCTCATTCATGTTGACAAATATATAAGGGCTGAGTGCTAGGAGGCTGGAGCCAGGCTCTGCTCAGTGATGCCCAGTGGCAGGACAAAGGGCAGTGGGTGGAAGTTGAGGCATAGAAGGTTCCATGCGAACCTGAGGAAGAACTTTTTCCCTGTGAGGGTGACAGAGCCCTGGAACAGGATGCCCAGGGAGGTTGTGGAGTCTCCCTCTCTGGAGATACTCAAGAACCACCTGGATGTGTTCCTGTGTGATCTGCTCAAGGTGATCCTGCTCTGGCAGGGGGGCTGGACCAGATGATCCTTTGAGGTCCTCTTCCAGCCCCTGACATCCTATGATTCTATGTAGTGTATGTATAAAGCTTTATTCTATTACAACCTGCACATGCAGCCCAGATAGCCAACCCTGTGCTAGGCTGCAGCAAGAGCAGTGTGGGCAGCAGGGCAAGGGAGGGGATTTTCCCCCTTTACTCTGCTCTCATCAGACCCCACCTGGAGTACTGTGTGCAGTTCTGGAGCCCCCAACACAAGAAGGACATGGAACTGCTGGAGCCAGTCCAGAGGAGAGCCACGAAGATGCTCAGAGGGCTGCAGCAGCTCTGCTATGAGGACAGGCTGAGAGATTTGGGGCTCTTCAGCCTGGAGAAGAGAAGGCTTCCAGGAGACCTTAGAGTGGCTTTCCAGTGTCTGAAGGGAGCCTACAGGAAAGCTGGGGAGGGACTATTGACAAGGTCTGGTAATGTCAGGACGAGAGGGAATGGGTTTAAGCTGGAGGAGGGGAGATTTAGACTGGATGTTAGGAGGAAGTTCTTTACAGTGAGGGTGGTAAGACACTGGCACAGGTTGCCCAGGGAGTCTGTGGCTGCTTCCTCCCTGGAGGTGTTCAAGGCCAGGATGGATGAGGCCTTGAGCAGGCTGCTCTAGTGGGAGGTGTCCCTGCCTATGGCAGGGGGTTGGAGCTGGATGATCCTTGAGGTCCCTTCCAACCTAAACCATTCTATGATTCTATGATTCTATGAATCTGAAGACTCACATCCATCGTGGCACTTCTTAGATAGCATTTTCTTTTAGGTAACTCTTAACTTGTCAAAGAAAGAGGTCACAGAAGCACAGAATTTCTTAGCTTGGCAAAGCCCTTCAGGCTCCTCAAGTCCAATCATTAGTTTCACACTGACAAGTCCTTGACTAACCCAAATCCCCCAGCACAACATCTCATTGCTATGAGTCGCTATGGTTGGAAAGGACCACCAGCATCATCCATCTGGATGAAGGAAGAGCAGACCTTTCCCCATATAGGCTGCAGTTCAGTGAAAAGTTAGAACTGGAAAAATAAAATGAGATGCCAATAAAACAAACCAAAAAAAAGAGACAAATTAATGTTTTAACCTCTTTTTTTTTTGGACCTGTGTTTTGCAAAGGCACTTGAAACCCACTAAAGGTTCTCCTCTCCAGCTGTGAAGGTGCCACCATAAATCCAACCTCCCAGGAAAATTCAAGCTGCCTTGTCCTCATTGGGTTTTGAAATTGAATTAGTTAAGTGAATTAGGAATGCTTTTTTGCTTTTCTGTGTTTGGTGCTGACTGATAAGGCTGCAGCCTCAGAGAAGCATGAGCTTGATTCAAGCTGCTGCCTGGACCTGCGCGTGGAGTCGGTTAGCCGCGCGCAGGAGAGCTCTCCTGAGCCAGACTTCTATTTCCTGCAGCAATGATACCTGTGACAAATACCTGGTGTCATTGATATTCCATTAGTTTCCTTCACTGAAAGATCAGGCAGCTTTAAAAAGCCAATAAATTCCCACGGATTGTCTCTGAAAGGGAGGGGGAAAAAAAGATTCCTTGGCAGGCCACACACCATTAAGCCCAAGAAGTGAGCAGTGTTTTATGGTTAGCAGAGCTGAGGTCACTACTTTTGGACAGGTGCAATTAAGATTCACTGAAGCTACCCAAACCCACTACTTCTTCAGGTGCCAGGGCAAAGACACCTTTTTCAGAGAGCAGAGCAGCAGCCTCATCTCAGAGGAGTCACTTGCTGCACTACTGCAATTTCAGGCTCTGCTCATCCTGGGAGCAGTGTTTAGAGATGCAATGTACTGTGGATCCTACCTTAATAAAAAAGCATTTAGAAGTTCCAGGGAAGTGCCTTTGGAGCCATGGCACCTGTGTGCCTCATAGACCAAAGACCATATGTATTAACCCATTTTTACAAGGAGTTTTGCAGTGGTGTTGTGATGGTTTGAGTGTTCCCTGCCCCCTCTTACCCTTATGAAATCACCCAGACTAGACTCAGCCAGCTGGAAGTTAAGGAATGAAGCTTTATATTCACAGCTTAGCACAAGGTACAAGCAGATACTGACAATATTGTGATGGTTTGGGAGTTCCCTGCCCCCCCACTTTGGAAAATAGCCCAGACTAGACTCAGTTGATCAGGAAATTGAAGAATGAAGCTTTATATTTACAGCTTAGCACAATATACAAGCAGCTATTTACAATCTATACAGTTATAGACAGCAATAGACAAGGTAAAGGTAATACAGAAACACAGCAGCCCTCCCAGAAACCAGAGTCCCCAGGAGGGGTTCCCAACAACCCTTCCACTTTCTCCCAACCCCTCTACCTTACCCCAGAATTTGCCTTACATTCAAGGTAGTTTGGAGGGTCGGACAGGGGATTAGGAGGCAGAAGGATTTGTTAGCAAGTCAGGGAGAGAAGTGCCTGCAGCCAGAGCCAGAGAGCAACTCCCTTACCTATGTTTGTGTTCTTGCTCTTATCCATCTCAGCAAGCCTATGAGTGCAGCAGACCTCCCCATTGTTTCCTTTTCACAGCCTAGCATCTAATTCTCCTCACCAGAATATCCCCGCTAGGCTCAAACTAGCACAAATATTTACAGCTATAGACAGAAATAGACAAGTTAAAGGTAATGCAGAAACACAACAGCCCTCCAGCAACCAAAGTCATCAGGAGGAGCTCCCAAACACCCTTCCACCTTCTTTCCACCCCTCTGCCTTATCCCAGAGTTTGCCTTAGGTGCAAGGTGAGCTTGGAGGATCAGCAAGGGGGGGTTAGAAGCAGAATTAGTTGGGTTACACAGGGAGAAAAAGCACAGGCACCGACTCTGATGGATAGAGACTCTCACACACTCCTCTATCTATGTTTACCTTCTTGTTTTCATCCACCTCAGCAAGCCCATGAGTGCAGCAGACATCATAATTGTTTCCTTTTCACAGCCTAGCAGCTATTTTCTCTCACTAAAATATTCCAATTAGCCTCAAACTAGCACAGGTGTGAAGCTTCTGCAGCAGACAATATGCCCATCTTGTGGTCCCCTCCTCTCTGTCCCTCAAGAAAATACCCAAAGCCACATGGGGCAAGCTCTGGGGAAATCATTTCTACCATCAAATGGGTGCAAGGACACCCCAAAATCAAGAAATGGCACCTAAAAACTGACAGTGCCCACATTTCCTGCTGGCAGTACCCACATTTCCTGGGCATGCTGGGCAATAGAGGAGCAGCTGCAATTTCACACCACAAGTGTGAAAGCACCTCACTGCTGTCTGCAGCTACCTGAAGGGAGGCTGTAGCCAGGTGGGGTTGGTCTCTTCTGCCAGGCAACCAGCAATAGAACAAGAGACACAGTCTCAGGTTGTGCCAGGGCAGGTCTAGGCTGGATGTTAGGAGGAAGTTGTCAGAGAGAGTGATTGGCATTGGAATGGGCTGCCCAGGGAGGTGGTAGAGTCACTGTGCCTGGAGGAGTTGAAGCCAAGCCTGGCTGGGTGCTTAGTGCCATGGTCTGGTTGATTGGCCAGGGCTGGGTGCTA
This sequence comes from Tricholaema leucomelas, assembly GCA_013400475.1. Classification (NCBI taxonomy): domain Eukaryota; kingdom Metazoa; phylum Chordata; class Aves; order Piciformes; family Lybiidae; genus Tricholaema lacrymosa; species Tricholaema leucomelas. The sequence continues at coordinate 219,398 of WAAF01016393.1, forward strand.
GGTTGGGCTGGCTGAGCTTGGAGGTCTCTTCCAACCTGCTTGCTCCTATGGTTCTCTGATTGATGGATTGTGTTTGCTTGTTTGTTTGCTGGGGATTTGTGTGTGTGTACATGTAGAGTTTTTTCAGTCCTTGTCATTTTTCCTCTGAGTTCAGTTTGGCACAGGTAAAACAGACCTTTTTAGCTAAACACAAGAATAAATGAACATGCAGATAATGCCCCCCTCCCCCCACGAAGATCTGAAGCACAAAGGCTGGCTTTGATGAGTGACTCACTGCCTTTATCACTCCCTTTATTACAGTAGCATTGTTGCAGCTCTGGGTGTTCTCAGGCAATGAGCACAGCCAGGTTGGGAGGAGGAGCTCTTCTCTTTTATTAGGCTGGATGATACAGTTGGAAAAAGTCAGGCAAGATTTCAGGCAAGCAAACCTTTTCTTCAGGTTTGGAGCTGCTTTTGCTGCCTCCGAGCTGAGTGGAAGTTAAGAACAGCCATGGCAGTATCTGACTGAGGTTAGGCCAAGGTCAGTGCAGTTGTTCTCAGCTTAGAATCATAGAATCAGTCAGGGTCCATGCCCAGGGACACCCTACACTAGAGCAGGCTGCCCACAGCCTCATCCAGCCTGGCCTTAAACACCTCCAGCCATGGGGCCTCAACCACCTCCCTGGGCAACCCATTCCAGCCTCTCACCACTCTCATGCTCAACAACTTCCTCCTCAT